>JAWPHD010020497.1:0-12500 GCA_037043455.1 Cyrtodaria siliqua | reverse complement strand
GCATAACTTCCCAAAACAAGTTGTCCATAGTCTCGATTTCCATATTAGAAAATGTACTGTAAAGGATCAGAGCTTGTCCCGGGTGAAGCTGGTGAGAGTTAAAACGGCTCACTTTTATAATCTGCATACATAATGTTTTTGTTTTTTGTTGATACAATTTTAAACTACATGCATCTCGGTGTAAATTATTATGCGTGATATACATGAACAAAATGATCGTGTCTGTTTTAGTATTAAGGATTTCTATACAATATAACGAGCACATATAGTTTGGTGTCACAAGGGGCGTGTATAACTTGTCTTAAATCTATTTTGAGGGACTTTCTGCTTAAATTCTGGAAGTTTATAGAGCTCTCGTTACAATCGATGTAAAATAAATAATATTAAACTAGCTATCCCGCCAACAACAGTCAAATTATGTAAACATATGTACATCGTTTCTAAACCTACTGAAGACGAGATATATATATATAACTTACAGATTTTGAGAATCCGAACTCTATAGACACAACATAAACGGCCTTATGCCAGCCAGGCCAAAGCTCAGAAATGGAGCGTCGAATTAAGAGTTCCCTCATAATTCATTTTACGCATATTCAGTCATGGGTATTTTAAAAACAAACTCAGTAAAATGTAAGAATAGGATAGCAATAGTATTTAGAAGAAACATGGTTGGTGTAATTAGTAAATAAAGTTTCGCATAAAAGAGGTCCATGTGGACATGAATCGCTCACCTAAATATTCAACGGACGGTTACACTTGCAGAATCGAAATGGGTTTTACGGCGCTCGACAGAAAATGTTATCTACAAGCTGCACTGCATATATTGCAAAACTGATGCTTAGAAAACGGCATGGTATTAAACACTGAAAAAACTAGTCTTATTAATTACAACATCTCAGAATCGCGCAGTACTACAACACTCACCTATGTCTTTCAACTAAAATAACATTGATATTCAATTGACCTCTGAAAGTAAAGTATTAGGCGTAAACCTGAATGAAAGCCTTAAGTGGTATGGACATATAATATGCACTTGAAAGAAATTATCATCATATACTGAAAGGAAAAAGAAACGCAGGGTGCGTATTTCCGCTATATATTGTATGTTTAATATGCTACTGCTAATCGAATGGTACAGGGCGACATTAGGCCTGTCCTTTTAGAAAGAAGGTTTAAACAGTACTGAACACACCAATGGTTACCCCTTTAAAGTTTCACTATCGTCAGAATGCGCATTTGGCTCAAGCAGGTGAGCAAACTTAGGCTTTAAATGTTGCAATCACTTAACATTAAATACAGTACTGAACTGGCTCAATTTTTCAAAGAGGAACTTCAGCATTTATGAATTTCTTGTTACAACGTGTACTGTGATTAAAACGTCTACAACATCACAGTTGTGTCCTTTCTCTAACTAACTGCACTTTTCTTTTTTACAAAACATCTTGGGATTTCCTTGGAATATTTATGGAATTAAGTGTGCAGTATATGCAATATACAGCGGAAATACGCACCCTGCGTTTCTTTTTCCTTTCAGTATATGTGTGGCTGTTATCTAGAATAAAGCAATACATGCCAGTTAACTATATAATTATTTACTAGCAGGCTTACACTCAGCCACATTTAGATTTTTGCAATATCATATGGGGAAATACAACGATAGTCTTTTAAAAATACAAACAATAGCTTGTCATATTATATTAGGCAACGAATATACATGTTTAAATGATTCAATGAACACTATAAATGCAATGACAGTTGACCAAAGAATTGTTTTTAATAAATCTAAATTCATGTTTCATGTTCTTATATATTGGATATGTTTGAGTTACATAACATAAGGTCACACAATTTACGATCTCATTGTGATATTAACTTTACGATTCCTAAGCCAAATAAGGAGCTTTTTAAAGGAAGTATATCTTACTCTGTGTCAGTAATTTGGAACAAAATCCCAGAGCATATAAGATCTTGCACATCAGTTAAATAATTTTCAAACAATTATATAAAGTGGATAAAAAAGTACTGTATAACTGAAGTTGATTTCGTTAAAATTGTTATTAAATCACAATGTAGGTTTTATTTTTTGTGAACACTTTTGTTTCCATTATCAATATCTTTGTGTTGCTATAAAGTTGTAAATATATTTTTGTTTACTATGTTGCTTTGTAAAGAGAGCCTCAGGGAAGATTAGTATTTTTACTAACTAGGCTACCCTCTTAAAATAAAGTATTCAATTCAATTCAATTCACTACCGGTGTATTGAAGTAAATCGACCCCCATAGAATGATGAGATACCAACGTTTTGAATAAGTTCTGACGTAAATTCTTTAAATGACGTTCAATTCCCAAGCTATTGTTTTCCAGACTTCACAAATATAAACCGAGGTGTCTCGTAAACGACATATAAACAGACAACGACGCTGCCGCCACCTCCGCACAGACGCTGCCACATCGTATGACAAGTTGAGACTTGGTAGAATGATAGTTCCCGATGCTTCTGCCAGTAACCTCATGCCGGATGCCCTGCCTCGTGTACTATGATGGCACATTGGAGCGAACATTTCAGAAAATTTGACTTTCGATCAGGTTACTGGTAGATTGAGATTGCCGAAGAGACGATTCATGTTGGGCCTTATGCTTATATGAATGCAACAGCATGACATTTGTCTTGCTTAAAGGGACACATGGCAATCTTGATTTTTTAAAAACTAGCGGCGTCCCGTTAGTTTTTCTACATAAATTGCATTTGTTCAATCATTAATGTTAATTATAAGAATTGTATTAAGCCATTTGTTTTTGCATATTATTAAATTTTGATATTATTGCACCAGTAATATATTAAAACTTATAGTATAATAAGACGAAATAGTGAATACTGAAAATTTGATTTATTTAAATGTAACCAGGGTAAAAGTAAAAATGATACTGGATATATAAATCGAGACACCCATTTCAAATACTTGAAGATTGCTGTGTGTCCCTTTAATGTAGAATAGTTTTCTTAGTCGATGTTTCAAAATGTGAACTACGTTTTGATTTCTTTACATGTTACTTTATTCCGGCTGTCTGTGAATAAGATACCTCCGTAATATCTAAATATTTGTTACCAGCATTAAATCATATTTTACTTAACTTTTATCAAAGTTATGATTTCGTTATGACAATCTTCGGTCTGTGAGAAATATATACCCTGAATTTAATAAAACACGTGTGCTTACGTTCATTCTATCTGTTGAAACAAAAACTGTTATGAAATTAATCATTTGTTTTTATGTTCAAATGATTTTGAAATCTGCCTCTTAATTATGTCACTAAATGAAGAAAATTTCAAAACGAATGTTACAAAAAAAATACAATAAACACTCGTCAGAATGCAGCATTTCAGCTCTTTTTTTTCCAAAAATTGTCTGTGGGGGAGGCCATTCCCCAACACAAAAAAGCCCCCCCTCCCCACCCCCCGCACCTCCCCCTTCGTCTCTTCGAGACTCAGTTACGCCCCCACCCCCTTTTCTTCGAGACTCAGTTACGCCCCACCACCACCACACACACACACACAATGGCACACCCTTTTACAAAACCTGGCTACGGCCCTGGGGAGTAAAGGAGTATGCCACGCTACGCCCCTGATTTTTCCCGAAGAATGGCGGAACTCGCCGACAATGCACGACGGTTGTTTATACTTAATCATCTCCTACATCCGGAAATGTTAAACACATGTATTTTGTGTTATTAAAAGTTTATGTTTGATAGCATGTGATGTGTCGGAGATATTAACTTAGACCTAACTAACACATTACACGATGTCCTCATCATATGGTACGTATATACGTGTATATATATGTTATGTGTAAACAATATCTATACAATGTAGCACATGTACATGTTCCACTTACTCAGTTATGGGTTTAAAGTCCAACATCACGTGGGTTATCACCTACTCTGAGCATATATATTATAAATAACACAATAATGTCTAACATCATAGTATCATCATATCATTAATACAAGATTTTTATATCTAGAACAATGTTTTTATGATCTTTTATGTAGGTGTTTACCTTTACAATATATGCATTTGAAGTTGCTTTAAGGATATGAATTGATTACTTAATGAGTCATCCATGAATGTACACATAACTTTTAACAGAGACATCTTTACTTGTTTAAAACTCGTGGCGTCCCGTTAGTTTTTCTGCATAAGTTGCACATTTGAACATCAGTTTAAACTTTTAATACTTATTTGGATTGTGCATATTATATTAAGTGATATTATCCATTAATAATATATATATATATATACATCAAGGGAGGATTTACCAGTGAGCGAAAAGGGGAGGGGGAGGGGCGGTGGGGCTGGGGCTTCGATTACAATATAAGATAAAATCATTTAATTGCAGTAAATTCCGATGTCAACATTGCCAAATTGGGATCACGTGTAGGGGCAGAATGGCCTCTTCTAGGGCTTAATTTGGGTTACAGTCAAGCCCAAATCGAACAACTTCAGCAAGCTTACCCCAGGAATGCTTCCGGGTGTATTACCCAATTGCTGACCAAGTGGCGCGATGCTGTCGTAACATACGGGGACCTTCATATTGACAGTATACTGTCGGATGCTCTGAGTCAAATAGGTCGAGTTGACCTTGCCCTGGAAGTCAAGGAGAGCCAGACTCAGACAGCAGGTAAGAACAGAAAAGCAATGAAACCAGTCCTGTCTCCCATTAATTTTGTAGCATATATTATATGAGGACATATCTCTCTTTTCGTGTCGTTACAACACCTCACCTTCCCACATATCCCAATCTTCAAATTAGCTATCATTAAACGATAGTAGATGTTAGGATAGAAAGAATTCACTCACAAGGTCATGCATGTCCCCCTCCCCCTCACCCCTTGTCTCTCTCTCTCTCTCCCTCTCTCTCTCTCTCTAGAGGAGTTTACCCTACAATGTGACAATATCAACACCTCTACACCCCCTTCGTTATGAAAAACACACACATAATTGCTCTCAGATATCATATGTGGACATGCAAAAGTGCCTCACTTTACACTTCGTGTCCTCGCAAGGCCTGTCATCGATGCAATTGCGAAAGAATGCCCCCCTCTCTCTCTCTCTCGCTCTCTCTCTCTCTCTCTCTCTCCAGTTGGTAATATTATGTGATTTTCTTAGACTCGCCCTACTTGCGGCAATAGTCAGATGAGCGCGCGATATAGCTCGCTCCGTCGCCCTTCCGTAAGCATGTGATTTATGATGAATTTTGGTGTGTTTTTACGCAATAAGATAACTAAAGTTCACCAAATTTGCTTTTACGGTTTTGGTCGATTTGAAAACAAACTTTCGCCTATTTTGGTAATAATGTTTGTGACATATGAATTATGACGACCTCGAGCACAGTTCATGGTACTGTTAAAGTAAGTGCGATGAGTCTCATTTGTAGGTATTTATTCTTTTTTTACACGCGTACTGTAGGTCGTGAGATGGCCGATACTGCTGTAGAATTGGCATGTCTGTGTATTAGTTATTGGATTTTGAGAAAATGGAATGAGTGCGTGTATAATCCTCGCTGTATTGCACTAGGCATTTTAATAGCGAGCAGACTTCGGTTTAAAGTCTCATCCGAAGGAATGGTCAAGTATGTCAAGAATTATTCAAAATTCGGTTAATTCTTGAAATAATCATAAAACAATTGAATGACCATTGCCTATTTATATTTAAAACCGATAGAGCGCACTCGTGCCCTCTTGGTTTACTTTAATCAATCCAATAAGTGTTACCACCAGTCAAATTAAATTTGCTGGATTCCTAACTCCATTCTATTAGCGGACGCTCTATGGTCAAATAGGCTCTTTTAATGTTTCTAGTGTTCTCGATCTTAGTCCATTCCATCTTTTGGTATTCTAGAATTAATATATTTACAGATGTGGGAGATCAATCGGAGACCAGTCTACAGTTGCTAGAAGAGGAAATCAAGCGTATTTCGTTCCATGGTGATATCACCAGTGACACCAGCAGGTTTGAAGGTGAGTTACGGATTACGGAACTTAATTATGCACACCTCTTTGTATCGTTTGCATTACATTCTATAACATGTAACATGGAAACTGTAGCATATACTGAAATAACAAAACGTAAGCTATGTCTACTCGTAGGTATTTAGTACGTATATGGACCATCGTTTTATCATGTATTATTATACACCAAATTGCCCTCTGCCCTCCCACTCCCCCTCCCCAACTCCACCCCCATCCCCAACGCCCGGTAAGAATGTCGATCCGGTGCAGTATGTTTAAATCAAGAAACAGAGAAAAATGTGCGGTTACATTGACATTAAGTCCATGTTAAAATATATGTGATTGTTATTCAATTAATTCAACTGAAAGGAACACAGAAAGATACGATTTACGGACACAGCGCGACACGTTCAGTTTTTATACATGATACAATAATAGGAAACTCGCATTTAGTTCACTGGCCGGGCAATATTGTTTTTACTAAGATGATAAAATTGGCAAACGAACGGTATTGATGATCGAGAATTTGAATATCACAAGTCGCGTCGTTAGACAAGCAAGTGCAATGGGGCCAGCATTTTTTGGTGTCGGATAAGATATGTTATGACCAATTAAACTCATAGTTATTCGTAGCGGCAAACAATATTGTTCTTAGATATCGATATTTTTAGTAGTTAAATAATTAATTGTAACATGTTTAAACAGTCTGTTAGTATTCTATTCAAAACAAGTAGAATACTATTGCTCAATCCTTTCCCTAACCGTAAACGACATTGTGTTGCGGAAATAAGGTAAAGCAGACTGATATAAATCGTATACTAATTTTATCCAGTCGCATGGTATCTTGGCCATTAATACCGTATCGGGACTTGTAATTGAAAAGAAAATGCTCCTAGCATCGACGCAACCTCCGCGTCATCGACCCTAGCTCCGGCTCATGGACTACCTTTTGCCGAAAATTGGTGATAAATCCGTTGTTCTCTGTTTTCTGAGGAACCCTTTAATGATTACATGAAAGGCATTTCATCTCCACTAAAACAACAACAATAGCATTCTCCGATTTTTTAAATAAAACGTTGGATTAATAATATTATGAAAAACAAAGAGCTGAACTCACCTTTATTTTGTCATTTTAATCCTTGTCACTACCAGTAAAATAAGACAACATTCAATTAGTGTTATTTATATGTTATCATTGTAGCACAGACCAATAAATGCATCGCACAATGGAAGCAGAAGTGCCGTTTGTATGTCGAAACAAAAGCATGGACAGAATCATGGGACATGCTGTCACATGAACGAACGATTACAATATCTGGAAACCCAGGTGATGGAAAGACTACAATGGCGTACTACCTCCTTTCTAAAATGGCAGAGAAAGGCTATAAAACATTGATAGTCTCCAATCCAGATTTAATTGAGAAGTGTTATGATCCGAATGAAAACGTGGTCTTCTTTGTTGATGACGCTTTTGGTACACCCAGTGTGAGTCACCAGTTGGTTGACACGTGGCTTAGGATGCATGCGAAAATATCCTCGTTCATAGAATCGGGAAATTTTGGGCTGATACTGGCAACACGCAAACAAGTCCTCATGTCTTGCCACAAAAAGTTAGAGGCGTACGAAAGTTACGTTAACAACACCATAGACCTCACTGACAACGACTACCGTCTATCAGAGAAAGAGAAAGTGGAAATGTTCCAGAAATACTGTAACGACAAACAAATTACAGTGACAGATAAGGTAATGAATCAATCACGGGAGTTCAACATGTCAGGGTTTCCACTGTTGTGTAAACTATACACATCGGATACGAATCTGCAATTAGTTGAGGATTTCTTCGTAACACCGTTGTCAGTTTTAAACCGCCAGCTCCAGATCTTGTCAACCACCGACCCAAAGGCATATTGTGGTCTAGTACTTATATTGATAAACGACGGCAGACTTTCCAAGTCTATATTTGATATTTTTGGCATGACTGATAAAACACGCTCACAAGTAAGCACGGTGAAAGAGGCTTGCAATATCGATGCATCTGGTACATTGATCAGTATTCAGGAAGCGCTTCAGACGCTCGATGGAGTCTATATCTCTGAGGTCGACGAATATTATCAGTTTACACACGACGCCATATTTGATGCGGTCACGTTTGTTTTCGGTGAACGATTCCCCCAAGAAATAATCAAGATATGCTCACCGGACTTCTTGCACAGAAGAGTACGATCGGAAAATTGGTTTAAAAACGTTAAAATGATGAAAAATACAGATTTGATCGTTGTTCCAAAAAGATTATATAACGATCTTGCCGTCAGATTTGTAAAGGAACTTATTGATGGGAATTTAGATAACGTTTTTGACAATCCCAGTATATTTGACAGACAAATACAAACGTATATGGTGGATCAAATAAAACGTTTGACACAACAAGAAACATATATTTTACTACATAAACGAGACAGGCAGACAAACAACAAGATCATGTATTTGGTTTGTTATCAAGGCGTAGTGGAATTCGCTAAGTGCTTGATAGAAGAAGGTGCAACAATAGACTGCAGTCACCTACTGACCGCCTGCGACCAGGGCCATAAAGATATGGTAGACCTTCTGGTACAAAATGGAGTCAACATAGATCGACAACCGGAGGCATCAGGTACTGGCGCTATTCACGTGTCTGCTGCTAGTGGCAATTTCGATATGCTTAAACATATTATAGACCTTGGGGCTGACGTACAAGCAAGAAATGCTCTTGGCATCACAGCTATATATGAAGCATGCCGAAGTGGAAACATAAAAAGTGTAAAACTGTTATTAGACCATGGGGCCAATCCCGAAGCACAGGGCTTGTTTAATCGCCTGCCCATCCACCAAGCTGCAAGGATTGGAAGCCTAGTGTGTGCAAAACTTTTGGTTGAAGTGGGTGCAGATCCATTTGCTAAGGATTCGACAAACTACCAAGCTATTCATTTTGCAGCGGAATGTAAAAGTATGGATGTGCTCGGTTACTTGCTTGATGTAGGTGCTGATCCAAATGCAGTGGATGACTATGGAAGAAGACCACTACATGGTGCGAGTAGATTTGGTAGAACAGAGAACATTTGCCTTCTCATAGAAAGAGGAGCCGATGCAAAAGTCAAAGACTACAAAGGAAGACAATCTCTACATATCGCATGCATGGAACCGTCGGACAATACCAACGACGACTACTTGCAACTACTGATCGACTCTAATGTACTTGTAAATGACGCAGACAATGACGGTATGACTGCTTTACATTACGCATGTAGGCAAACCAAAGATCGTGGATTAGCGAAAGTCAAGTTTTTAGCAGCACTTGGTGCGAATATTCACTCAGTTGACAAAAGCAACATGCAACCTCTCACCTATGCATGTGACAGTGGCTCAACACAAATTGCAAAGTTTCTAATAGAAAGGTGTGCAGATGTTCACTGGAAGGGATTTTGTGGAAGACAAGCAGTCCATTTCTCCAGTGCAATGGATAATACCGAGCTGACAACAGTCCTAATTAAGGAAGGCGCCAACTTTAATGCCACGAGTGTTGACGGTATGAAGCCAATTCATTATGCCTGCAGACAGGGTGCTATCAACAGCGCCAAGCAACTGCTAGACCTAGGTGTGAGCCCGGATGAAAGGGACCTGGCTATGTATACTCCATTGTTTTATGTTTGTTTACCAGGTAACTATAAGCATTCTTTAAAATTGCACTGTTATATATTTAAAATATAGAAAGCTGTTAACACCTCATCTATCATCAATACTCTTTGGTGGTGAGAATCCAGAAAGAAAAGTATAGGCAATGTCATTGTCAATGAAAGCACATTTTGTTTTTACATTCTATTTTAAAGAGAGAAATGGCTCTGTGAGAGGCAAATTTGAAATGAAACGTTTGAAATTATGTTCGTCGCAAGAAAAACGCATGCCATATATTAATATGTTGCTAGTATCATGCCTTCCTCTTGAATTATATATGACGCGATAATTGTATTCTTTCTATGGCACGAATTACATTTATTTTCAATATCAATACTTGTGTATGTTCATGTTTTTGTTTAAGGTTACACCGATATAGCACGACTGTTATTGCAGTACGGAGCTGATCCTACCTGCAGAGATCACCTCGGTAGGCAGCCTGTGGACATGCTCAAGTTGCGAGAAAAAGACGAAACACTAAGACAGATTCTTACATGTGGTCTACCAGCAAGTCAACACGTATAATTCGATGCAAACTAGGCCAAGGTCAACACACTTATAATCCAAGGTGAAGATATAACAAGATTCCTAATCCAAATATGAACTTGGCCTAGGATGAAAAAATATACCAATATATCACAAGCTTTGAATGCAACTGTAAACAAGGCCAAGATATGGCAAACTTCATAATCCAAATATAGCCAGGTCAAGAGAAACAGAAGTGTTGCAACCAATACATGTCCCCTACCTTGGGTCGAAAGGTAAAAGTCAACTATAGCGAAACCTTCAAAGTGTAAGTGTGACATTGATGGAAGGCACCTTGCTTTGGTCGCGACACCTCGTCCCATGGTGGTGAAAATGTGTGTATAATATTACTAGAACGCAATGATAGATAAAGAATCTATAGCCACATTATTTATCCTTGAGCAGAATAATTAATCCACATTACTTAGTACTGGTTCTACTCAGGAAGCCATCCAGAGTGATAAATCTAAGTTGTAAGAACTTGTTTTGCAATCGATGTAAAAAAACAACAACACTAAAATAAATACATGTATGTTTAAACTATATGTGACATTGACCTTGACCTGGCTCTTAGTTGCGAGACATCATCTCATGGTGGTGAATATTTATTTATAATATTATTGGAATTCAATAATAATTAAAGAAGTTATAGCCTGGAGACTAAATTTTAAGCAATGACTTTCAATATTCAAACCTTAACATTTATCTTATGAATTTTCCAGTCATAGATCTATATCGATATATAACGGCATATGCGGATTTCTAGACACAAATATGGTAAATTGAAGAAGAATTATCGGAAAAAAATGGACGGAAGCACAGGCGTGCAACCTACACTGCATGCGTGCAATACAAGAAGAAGAAACTCAAGGTGGACATATTCGTATTCGGTTTGAAATATGACTATTTATGTTTTACTATTATATTATTATAATTATTGTTTTAACACTAACAAACACTCGATAACATCTAAATGTCATAAGTTACCTGAAGAAAACAAACATAATTGACTTGTCAGTTTGGCACTTAGACAACCCCAATAAGAACGCCAAATTAACTAATAATCGAATGTGTTCGAGGTTCAGTGCAGCATCTACCGCGCTTTGAAAAGAGGTTTTATTCCCCGATATGTTTCGGATCGTTTTGGTTTTGTTCCTGTTTTTTGGTGTTTTTTTTGCAAAACAAATATGGTAAAATTCAGTTGAGGTAAGATTCATTTGAGTTTAAGCAACGTCAACGATATATAACCATCTATTTTTAAACATTCTGTGACTGACCCTATTTTAAACGTCGGAACACTGTATACGTACTGCATAATTATATGAGCGTGGAGTTTGACTTGAAAACAAACTAACCTGTTGCAGCTTGTTCACTAAACAGAAATGTTTGTTGTTGTTTTTTGTTGTTTTTTTTGTTTTAATACCCATTTCATTCATCACTGTGTCATTTTTAGCTCGACTATTCGAAGAATAAGAGAGCTTATGTAATCACCACGGGGTCGGCGTCGGCGTCGGCGTTGGCGTTGGCGTTGGCGTCGGCGTCGGCGTCCCACATCAAGGTTTGCGTGCAAGCTGTGTTTACAAGTCTATATCTCTTACATTTCTTATCCTAGCATAACCAAATTTGGCCATGGGCTTCCTTATAGCATTATCTTAAGGGCTGCATAAGCAATCTTGGTTCCTGTAACCAATGGACTCCCATGGAACCCAAATTATGATAGCCCATAAAATGTGTCCCATTTCACATCAAATTATGCGTGTAAGCTGTGTTTACAAGTCCATATCTCTTACAATTCTTACCCTAGCACAATCATATTTAGCCATTATCTTCTTATAGCATTATCTTAAGGGCTGCTTAAGTAATTTTGGTTCCTGTAACCCCTGGGCTCCCATGGAACCCAAATTATGATAGCCCTCAAAATGTATCTGTTTCACATCAAATTTTGCGTGTAAGCTGTATTTACAGGTCTATATCTCTTGCATTACTTGTACTAGCTGAACTAAATTTTGGAATTGGTTTCCTTATAGTATGTTGTAAAGGGTTGGGTAATTAATTTTGTCTTCTGCAAATTCTGGGCTCCCATGGAATCCAAATAGCGATGGCCCATAAAATGTACAATAAAGGCAGATCTAGGTTTGCATGTAAGCATTTATATATCTATAAATTTCGTTTGGGATTTCTTATATCATTATGCATCTTATTCATACTTCACTCATATTGGGGCATGGGCTCCCTCCTCCCCCAGCCCCGCTCCC
>JAWPHD010020496.1:0-31590 GCA_037043455.1 Cyrtodaria siliqua | reverse complement strand
GGTTTCAATTATGTTAGTCGTAGAACATTTCCTTATTCAGTCACTGTATTTTTTTTATTTATTTATTTTTTATTTTTTTTTACGATCACAACAAAATTCGTAGTTGCATGCAAACTGGTCGTAGTGGGGTAAATGGAATAGAAATTCGTATAAAATACGGACAAATCGTAGTGGTTGGCATCTCTGTCGTACTCACCGACCAGGTTGGTTTCTTTAATGAAATCTCAAGTCAGCCGATAGTAATATTGGGGAATTAATACTGGCACTTGTTTTTTACTGAAAGGATGTATTGGTTTCAGAGGATAGACATGGCAATCTTACATTTTTAAATCTTGCAGCGTCTATAATGCATTATATTTATACAAAACAGTCCTGTTCAGATTAATATAGTTGAAAATACAAAATATTGATTTGAACTGAATGACAATGTAGTAACATGCTGCAGCATCGAATATTCACTTGATACATAACTGCATGAAGTGTTATAATTAACATAAATTGTATGCTACATGACATATTATATACTAGACAGGCAGTGTAAAATACAAGCTATTTCAAGTCCAATCATCAAACAGTCGAGCAAGTCCAAAAGAGACATTCAATTTTCCGATACACTGAGAAACTATTTGGTTACAGATAATAACAATTAAGCCTGTCAAACACCCTGATACTGTATAATGTCAAACACCAGCATAATATGTAATGGTTAACTACCCCTTCTCTAATTAAATCATTCATTAGTAATGACATGCTATTTCTCACTGAACAACATACTTTTGGCAAGGCCCAGTGGATATAGCACGGTAGACGTAAACCTGAGGACACGACTTCAACCCTCACTGAGGGGCGTCCATGGCCGAGTGGTTAACGTCTCTGACTTGAAATCACTTGCCCCTCACCGCTGTAGGTTCGATCCCTCAGGGGCCCAGGAATCTTTATGTGAGGACGCTATCCAGCTGGCTTGCGGAACGTCAGTGGTTCTACCCAGGTGCCTGCCCGTGCACGAAAATTGCCCGGAGGGGCACCTGGGGTCTTCCTCCACCAATGGAAGCTGGAAAGTCGCCATATGACCTTAGCTGTTGGTGCGACTATAAAATCCAATTCAATCAAACCTCACTGCATTGCGCAATCGAGTTCTGTCGGTGCGTTACTGGGCAAGACACTTTCCCTTAGCCGTATCCGGGGATGGGGAGGTAACCACCCCAGTCCGTGTCCGCGTATTGGAGTCTGTTGTCCGAGCATGTTAAACAACCATAAGGATCTATTCGCTAGTAAGAGTAAAGCAGGTTCCTGTATCCTTCACCTCTATCTGGGGCCGCTCTAAATAACCTAGACTGCGTTGATGAGCCGTCAACATTCAATTCAATTCCAACCATGTGAATAATAAGTTTTCCATGTTCTTTTATGATTGGTATAATGATGTAGATTATGACTTATAGGCCATTAACTGACAGATGAGCTTTCATATAAAACCTGAGGGAGGACGGGGACAAGGTGGGGAGAGGAGAGGGAAGAAGGTCAGTAGAAAGTATGACCATCAGTTACTTTTACTTGTGTCCGACACTCCCCTGCGATAATCCCAAAAGATAACCTTTTAGATGGCAAGTTTTACCAACATATATAAACACAACATATATTAACTCATTATAAAGTGTATGTACGGTATATGGGGTTTAATGTTGTGTTCAACAATCATTCAGTCACATAATGTTGGTGTCTACTTGTATCAGTGAGATCAATGCTCACCTTTTGCTCACCTTTTGCTCACCTTTATATACTGCTGCTACATTTGAATACCAAGTTGTAGACATGACACCCAGTAACATTATACTGACATCAGGCAGACCAGTCCTTGAACTACACTTTATATGCTGAATATCAAGCAAGGGAGAAACTAGCATCATTTTTATGATGTCTCTGGTGTGACCCGGCCAAGAATAAAACCCATGACCTCCCGGATGCTTTACCACTAAGCCAACACCACAGTTTCATAATAAAGTGACAAAAACTCCTAGTACATTAATCTCATAATTAAGTAACCAAGACCCGTTATACTAAGTTACCACAACACTACAAATAAAGAATGAATGAATGGTGTTTTATGGCACTTCGACACATAAATAGGTCATATTGTGCACAAAAACCTAGGTTACCACAACAACTAAGTAACCAAGTCCCATTACTAAGTTACCACCACAACTAAGTAACCAATACCCGTTACTAAGTTACCACCACAAATAAGTAACCAAGACCCGTTACTAGGTTACCACAACCACTAAGTAACCAAGACCCGTTACTAAGTTACCACCACAACTAAGTAACCAAGACCCAAAACTTAGTAACCAAGACCCGTTAGTCACTGTCAAGGTCAGTTTGAACAAGAATCTTCTCCCTTAGACCACTTTAAAAGGAGGAAGGACATCGACAGCATCTTGTATATGTAAATAAGCTATAGATTATAATACATCGATAGTATATTTCTGATAACTTTTCTAGATTTGTTTCTCGATTAGCTGATACGCTGGAGTTCAAACTTGTGAAAACTGATGCATTTAATTACTCTTAATGTCTACTTTACAACGAAATTTAAATATATAGTACATGGTACATCTCCTTTCATCCCTTGAAAGTATGACATACGCTCATACCTTGTGGTATAGGTAATTGTTGAATATCAGGCACAGATTAATAGAGGGTGGGTAAATCCGTTTCATGACAAAAAACAAAAAAAAAAAAAAAAAGTGTATGCCAACACTGCATGGTAAATGTAGAAAGTGATGTAAGGAATTTCACACTGGGGAAGAAATGGAAACTATTGAGTATATCGCTGTCATCACATTTCCGTCGAACTTGACGATTACAACAGGGGTTGGTTGCGTATGAATTAAATAATAACAAAAGATAAACTAAATAGTAAATTGAAAGAAAGAAGATAAATAAAAGCGGTAATTTGAATTGATGATAACAGCGTTTTAAGGTTTATGTCATAGACCATACCAGTGTCTGTTGTAAAAAAGTCTCGCAATCAAATCCATTAGCGGTAAAGACGAAAAAAATCTGGGTTTTTTTCGGAATTTTTGGATTTTTGAAGAAGGTAAGCTAAGATTTCTTAAAACAGATGGGGGCGCTTCTATTAGGGAAGGTGCTACTAATATGGGAAATACGGTATATATATATATATTTGTTGTTGTTGATAGTCAGTGTTTGGTTTTTTCAAGAAGTTGCACCTGCCCCCAGTCATCTGGACTCCTGGATCTGGCCCTGGACAGATTAATCCCAGCTTCAACTGCTAGGTTTAATGTAACTCCTGGATCCGGCACTGGACAGATTACTCCCAGCTTCAAGTGCTAGGTTTAATGTAACTCCTGGATCAGGCCCTGGACAGATTACTCCCAGCTTCAACTGCTAGGTTTAATGTAACTCCTGGATCCGGCCCTGGACAGATTAATCCCAGCTTCAACTGCTAGGTTTAATCTAACTCCTGGATCCGGCCCTGGACAGATTACTCCCAGCTTCAACTGCTAGGTTTAATGTAACTCCTGGATCCGGCCCTGGACATATTAATCCCAGCTTGGACATATTAATCCCAGCTTCAACTGCTAGGTTTAATGTAACTCCTGGATCCGGCCCTGGACAGATTACTCCCAGCTTCAACTGCTTGGTTTAATGTAACTCCTGGATCCGGCCCTGGACAGATTAATCCCAGCTTCAACTGCTAGGTTTAATGTAACTCCTGGATCCGGCCCTGGACATATTAATCCCAGCTTCAACTGCTAGGTTTAATGTTCATCACAATTTATTCAAGCAGCACTATCATAATTTTATCATTTTATCTGATCAGCAAACTCAACAAAGCGTTAAATGCTCTTCTTATTAATATTCTGTTTGATATAGTACCATAACCTAGACAAGACTGGCTACAGTTATATATCCAATGAGGTAGAGCACTTGTTATGTTTATTTAACTGGTGCTCAGTGCTCCATGCAGCACTTTAAATTATGAGATTTCAATTCACCATTAATCATTGTTGAACAATTTAAAATTAACCAAGACAACAGGGGAACTAAAGACTGATTCTCAAATGCACAATTTTACATTCAATTGTTTCTAGAGCTCATGAAAAGTCTTTATTCTTCGGTGTTCCAGACAATGCCTGCTTCATCATTTCACCACCAAATAATTACCAGTGTGTTTTTTTTAATTAGCGGTCTAAAGAAGCAAAACCATTATCAAGGGTGTCAGAAGAAGTAAAACCCATATATAAGGATTGTCGGAAGAAGTAAAACCCATACTTTAGGAACGTCGATCAGAAGAAGTAAAACCCATATATTAGGATTGTCGGAAGAAGTAAAACCCATACCAGGGTTGTCGAAACGGGTAAAACCCTTATCCAAAGAAGCAAAACCCATATTAGGTTGTCTGAAGAAGTGCATTACTTCACCAACATCATGGAGTAATTTGTGAAGTGAGAACAATCTAGTCTGAGTGGTCTCCCATCTCAACGTTCTGATCAATCGAGAATGCCTCCAATCCAATTACAAATTTTGCATGAAAAGGAGAGAGCTAGGTGCAAACCAAGGAAAACCATCTATCATCGTTAAATTACAGAAAAAGCTGAAACAATTACAATAAAATTCAATAAACATGCAGTACTGTGAGCTTATTTAATAGCTAGTTCAGCAGAGCAACTTAGTACCATAGCAAACCAGAATGCTGCCATTGTCCAATTACAAGCCAGACGTTGTCCAATTACAAGCTAGATGTTGTCCAATTACAAGCTAGACAATTACAAGCTAGACGTTGTCCAATTACAAGCTAGGCGTTGTCCAATTACAAGCTAGATGCTGTCCAATTACAAGCTGGACAATGTCCAATTACAAGCTGGACATTGCCCAATTACAAGCTAGACGTTGTCCAATTACAAGCTAGATGTTGTCCAATTACAAGCTAGACGTTGTCCAATTACAAGCTAGACACTGTCCAATTACAATCCAGACGACAAACCAGGACCCACTATACACTTAGTCACAATCCTTGGCCTTTGTAATCGATACCAAAGTCCCCAAGTTTTAAAACCAGATCTTTCTCCTTTTTATCTATCCTCATCTTACTGAAAACTCCAATAATTTCAATCTCCCTAAACCAACCTTTCCTTATCAATTTTATAAAGATTTTTTTATCTTCTTGTTACAGTACAACAAACAAATTTGAAACAGATCATAAATTATGGCAATGAAAAACAGAAAAGCAAACATAAAGATTGAGCACTCCGCTGTTTAAACAGCCATTCATTACTCCCCTTTATCTCTTGTGCAACAAAAACAGATAATTATATAGCTTTCAGAAATGCAAATAAATTTCGTATAAATTTTTAATATTGATCTTTCGCCTCAAAGGCCAATATCCCAACAGAAAGGACTGTGCTAATTCCTGTTATGTTTGCATGAATCTTTGCTATACAAACATGGGGCCTTTATCAGTGAACAATTCAGTTATTTTATGTACATAATGATGGAGCAGTGTAGCCGCCACTAGATAAAGTAATCAATTGCTTGAGAACCCATTTCATCAAGGTATGAAATATTAAGTCGTATATACTCGTATATTTTTCTTTTTTTTATTCTAATAAACTCGTACTGTTAGTGAAGGTTAAATCTCGTTACAATCTGCAATATATCTTCGGAATGTATATGCGCGTGAAATAGGAAAGCACGACGACTGAATGAAGTCGTACAATGACAACAGAATGAGGAAGATTTTTTTAAGGGTATTAAATATGAAACTGAACATCGTTTGCGGTGAATTCTCATGTATTACATCACTGTTTGTGGTTCAATTAAACAAATAAATCACTCATCTTGGCTTGTGGAATTATTGTTTACAACTGAACTTTCTCGCCTCTCACCGCTGCGATTTCGAATCGCACTCGGAGGTTTGACTGTGAGGAAGTGCCGATTCGTACGGATGGTGGGAGGTATACAGTACTGGTTCCACCTAGGAAAAAGTTGGTGGTCTGCCTCCACCACAAAAAAACGACCATCATATAGCCTAATAATGTGTTGAACACAACGTAAAACACCATTCAACCAACCAACCAAAAAGCATGATATAATGCACGATTATTCGTCATAAACAATGTTTTATTTCTTAAATCAGTTGAAGTAATTGGCAGATGAAATTTTGTATTTATTGTCAAGTTATGGAAACAATTTAATACTGAAGATAACAGGAGCATGCCATTAATACCACAGCGGTTCCCTGACTTTCCGACAATACTGAATATTGTAGCTAATTACATTCTTATGCAAGATTACATGTTTTATTCCCATTTATTAAAGCTCTGATAACATCAAAGTATGTATTTCGCTGATATAACTAAGGCTCTTCAAGATGAGAGATGTGCCGAGACCAGAAATTATTAGAGAACGTTTCAACAGTTCAACACACCACTACTGTGTCATCTTCTACATTTATATGCAGTTATAATATATATCCAAAACTGCCAAACCCAAAAGAACAAGTAGCAGAGTCAAATATTAAAAGTTTTGGAAAAAGAAAAAAAATCTTCTTTTTTTTGTCAAAAAAATTTATTCAAGCTTTCATATACTGGTAATGAAAACACTTGCCACCTCACAAATGAAACTATTGTACTTTGTAGCCATTAAATATGGTGGAAATGTAATCTTTTAGTTGTTTGTCTTGGGTAAATATAGACTAATGTCAAGTTTGCCATGGACTGTTGATACAGTGGGTGTTTAAACATTCACTATTTGCACAACAACATCAGATATTGCATATTGGACTTCCCGGCCAGCACTATCCTTCAATTAATATCGATAAAAAAATCGCGCCAGAAACTGATATTTTTAAGTGCCCCGTGAAACAAATGCAAATATATTTCTGAAACAGCAAAGTAGAAAAAAAGAGTTGTAACAAAATCATTAATATTGATACGTTTTTCAGACTTGCAGAGAGGCATGTTCAGACTGTTCCCATTTTTTGGAAAGTACATTCAAGAAGGTCTATTATATGCAGCACACTACTGAATAAACAACTGAAACAGTTGGAATAAGGATAAATCTGGGCTAAATCTCAATGACGTCACAGATTGTGTAAACCTCTCAAGACGATGTCCGACATAATATGCGTATACTTTTGTATATATACCGTGTAAGCATTCAACTGTTTGTTCGAATCACGTTGCAATTTCTTTTTAGAACATACTATTATGAGAAGTGGCCCCATTCAATGTTGTTTGTCTTTAGAGCCACCCAGGAGGCAGGGGAAGGACACGTAGTGGCCAGGATAGTAAAGACACTGCGTCTTAAGGCCAAAAATAAAATTATGTTTGTTTCCCCTTCCCGACCCATGCAAAAAAGGGTTGGGTAGGTAGGTAGGTAAAATATTTTTTTTATTTCATTTCTTTTATTTGAGATCAAAACTGGAATACATGCTACCTATAAGACACATTTAAGACATATTCGGGTCGCGGCAATTTCGGTGGGTCGGTCGGGAAGGGGAAACAAACATAATTTTATTTTTGGCCTAAACTTTCTCACCACTCACCGCTGCGGGTTCAAATCCCACTGGGAGCTCGACTTGTCAAGTGAGAAAGCGTTGAATCTTATGAATGGCGGGAGGGGTTCAGAACTGGATCTACCCAGGAAAAATGGGGTCACGTCTGCCTCTACCACAAACAAATGGCCTGTCATAATGATATAGCCTAACATGTGCTAAAAATTTCATAAAACACCAGTCAAACAAACAAATCGTAATCACTACTTTCCAACATCCGAGACTATAAGAATCTATCATGGGTATCCGGTGAAGTTAGGGAATTCCAACCGGCGGTATGTGTTTTTATCGGAACTGAGGCTCTGCCGAGGTTCAGATTAAAACACTTATACCGATGGTTGGAATTCCCTATCTGAACCTAATACCCATGATAGATTCTTTTTCTTGCATATCAGAGGTATGTCGTGCGTCGACGACACCAGCTACTAACGTTTTACATGTTTTCCTGCATACCGAATGTTGGCGCGCGTGAATTTTATCTCGACCCTATGGTGAGATGGAAATATCTAGCACCAGTAAAATGACGGATATTCTTGTCCGGTATGCAAGAAAAATGTATATAATTACTGAATACTATGAAACAGAAGAATAGTAATGTATCCAAGTAACATCTGGTCACTTAAACGAAATGGGCTTAACATTTCTGTAGCACATCATAATAGGTTATTTTAGGACAGCAACCTCAGAGGGGGAGGAGATAAAGAAGATGAAGTCCCAGATTACAAATGCCTCCGCCAGGCAGCAAACCAAGGTCAAAGGTCTGTAGCTAAGTCAAAGTGCAATTAATGTCTTATCCACAGAGTCAACGAGACCAATCAAATCTAACCAAAGGAATATGAAAATTTACCACAAAGTAAATATACGGTTTGCAACAATGATTTTACAAAAATCGAAGACTATACGCAGCCGCAGAGGGCCGCGTTAAATCAACAGGGTACACAACTCATGCTTGTCAATATTTGCAGAGCGCCAGATTAAACAGGGTTAATATTCACTATCAACAACCAGATCTAAGTCTATTTACATTTCACACCACAATGGGAATTGATCATAAAATTGGGTGCAATAGACCAACGCGGATTTTTTTTGAATTATTTGAATTATTTTCAGTTTTCAATATATCAACGACAGTCAGTGTTTGTAAAGATGTTTTTGTCTTGTTGAATATCAATTAGAACATTAATTCAATTGTGGAGTAAATTCACAAGGAACACCACTGAGGTCCACACATGCACCACTGAGGTCCACACGTACTCAAAGAGGTCCACACGTGGGGCACATAAATCCACATATAGCCACAGAGATCCACATGTAGACATTAAATCCACATGTAGACATAGAGATCCACATGTAGCCACAGAGATCCACATATAGCCACAAAGATCCACATGTAGACACAGAGATCCACATGTTGACATAGAGATCCACATATAGCCACAGAGATCCACATGTTGCCACAGAGATCCACATGTAGCCACAGAGATCCACATGTAGCCACAGATATCCACATGTTGCCACAGAGATCCACATGTAGCCACAGAGATCCACATGTAGTCACAGAGAACCACATGTAGCCAGAGATCCACATGTAGCCACAGAGATCCATGTAGCCACAGAGATCCACATGTAGCCAGAGAGATCCACATGTAGCTATAGAGATCCACACATAGCCACATAGATCCACATGTAGCCACAGAGATCCACATGTAATCAGAGATCCACATGTAGCTACAGAGATCCACATGTAGCTACAGAGATCCACATGTAATCAGAGATCCACATGTAGCTACAGAGATCCACATGTAGCCAGAGATCCACATGTAGCTAAAGAGATCCACATGTAGCCACATAGATCCTCATGTAGCCATAGAGATCCACATGTAGCCACAGAGATCCACATGTTGTTACAGGGATCCACATGTAGCCACAGAGATCCACATGTAGCTACAGAGATCCACACATAGCCACAGAGATCCACATGTAGCCAGAGATCCACATGTAGCTATAGAGATCCACATGTAGCCACATAGATCCACATGTAGTCATAGCCACAGAGATCCACATGTAGCCACAGAGATCAACATGTAGTCACAGAGATCTAAATGTAGTCACAGAGATCCACATGTAGCTACTGAGATCCACATGTAGTCACAGAGATCCATATGTAGCCAAAGATCCACATTTGCCGCACAGAGATCCACATGTAGCCAAAAATCCACATGTGTTGCACAGAGATCCACATCTGCTGCACAGAGATCCACGTGCTGCACAGAGATCCACATGTTGCCACAGAGATCCACATGTAGCCACAGAGATCCACATGGTGCCAGAGATCCATATGTAGCCACAGAGATCCACATGTTGCCACAGAAATCCACATGTAGCCACAGAGATCCACATGTAGTCACATAGATCCACACAGATCCACATGTAGCCACAGAGATCCACATGTAGCCACAGAGATCCTCATGTAGCCACAGAGATCCACATGTAGCCAGAGAGATCCACATGTAGCCAGAGAGATCCACGTGTAGCTATAGAGATCCACACATAGCCACAGAGATCCACATGTAGCCACAGAGATCCACATGTAATCAGAGATCCACATGTAGCTACAGAGATCCACACGTAGCTACAGAGATCCACATGTAATCACAGAGATCCACATGTAGCTACAGAGATCCACATGTAGCTACAGAGATCCACATGTAGCCAGAGATCCACATGTAGCTAAAGAGATCCACATGTAGCCACATAGATCCTCATGAAGCCATAGAGATCCACATGTAGCCACAGAGATCCACCTGTAGCCACAGAGATCCACATGTTGTTACAGGGATCCACATGTAGCCACCGAGACGCACATGTGCTGCACAGAGATCCACATGTAGCTATAGAGATCCACATGTAGTCACAGAGATCCACATGTAGCCAAAAAAGGTTCTTGGCATCCAATGGTTCATTTCAATCATTCACTCACTCAGCGAAGCAATTCAACCCCTGCCACTCTGATCAAAGAAAAGATGAAGATGGACGCTTTGATTTAAATAACCTTTAGGTTACACATATATTGCTGTTATTATCAGTTTTCATAATTTATCCGATCCTGATATTGTACTGTTTTTACAATGACGCTGCAATATGCTTTCCCTTTGAAGACATTAAAATGTTGTAAACACAATCATGTGACATAAATGAGACATATTACTCGTACAGTTGGCATGACTATAACCGATTGTACGAATCAAGAATGCTTCAACATTAACTTCTATCAGCCACGCAAGATTGATCACGTGTAAATATATATTTAGAAGGTAAAATATGCAAATCAATTAAATTGTTAATTAATCGATAATAAAAATATCTAACCGTTGAATCACGTTATTGATTGGGTTATCTATATCACTGTTCCATCTACCATTAACGCGAGGCACGTTATGCAAATGGGTCCACTAAGCAAACTGTTATTTTATTTGTAATTTAATACTCTATTCAGACTCAAAATGTCACCGCTACATATAAACCCGATCTAAAGGGAGACTTAAAACACATTATTCGAGGCCCCATTCAGGAGAATAATTGATTGCTTTTCAATTCAAGAGCAAACATGGGGCGAAATAATGCGAAGCTTGAATAAAAATTTGATACCCAACTTTAATACTCATAATAGCACCTGGCGAATATTCGCACATTCATAAATTCACTCAGGTGTAAACAAACCCTACCCGATGTCTAAACATGCCTTTCAAATTTTTATTTCGGTTAACTTCTAATCAATTTTCACAGACTAAAGTACGCTTAAGTGTCTCTTCTGCAGGCCGTATCGTAAAGACGTTTTACGACAAAGATTCACAGTGTTACCATAGAAAAAAACGCTGCCGATATTGAGTCGTCGATTTGCATCACAATACGGCCGAGATTACTCTTCAATAGATACTTCACAAAGTCCTTCTGTTGCCTGGCAAACATTTTGCATGCAAAAATCTGCACACAAATTCTCTCCCCTTTATCTGCGCTCTTCAGCAAAAAGAAACCAATAATGGTGGCTATTATTAGGCTCATAAAAATTCCGCATCACATGGTCTCAATACCTACTTAATGACAAAATCCTTTTTAGCTTAAGTCTCAAACTACATAAATACTTGTTGTGTGTGATAACAAAGGGCGTGATCTCTTCCAGTGGTGTGGGATTATAATGTAAGAATAAGCAGATTTCGGACTGTGTCTTAATGCGACAATTATTCGATTTTTTCCGCATTAATTCAAATCTTCTTTGAGCAATGAAGGCTGCTTAGGATTATTGAACAGAAGTTAATACCTTAAAAGGTTGGTTGACCGTGACCGGTTTATATTAGAGATGGCCAAGTTAGTGACCTTAAAGCTTAATGCATTCCGATCTACAACATAAGATTTTGACCGATTAATGTGGGAAGAGAATGAGTCGACGAAATTTGTGTGTTATATTGAAAGTAACTGACCTCTGAAGCATTTACTTTATTATATATATATATATATAGATATAGATATCTAACATGCTCATCAGAAAAAAAGGCAACAAATTAAAAATCGGGTAATAAAATCACTGAAGTTACTATAAAACACAAGTAAGACACAGTCATCAATATCACACTGCCTTTCTATCATTTGATAGGGCCAAACAAAATAATATGTGTGGTTCAGGTAACACTGGCAAAAAAAATAGAGTAGGTAGGTAGGCTTTTTTTTTTCTTTCTCAGTAACGAATTCAATTGTGATAATGAATGTAATATGTTAAATTATTACACTTTTTTTTTTCTTTTTTTTAAATTTTTGCATAAAAAGTTTTAGGGTCGGCCCCTTAAAATAGGGTCGGTCGGATTAACTGAACCACACATATATTTTTATGTGGCCTAGCAAAATAGTTCAAACAAATAACTTCAAGAAACTACTAAAATAGGTTGATAAATGAGGCAAAACTTCACATTTCTTGATCGGTAATTAAATACGCATGCTCTGAAAATATTATTTAAAACAGTCTATTAAATCATTTTAGAATTATTTTTTGTCAGAAAGGCAAGAAACTCATTACTCAACGAGTAATGCAAACACTGAAAATATTCCTTTTCTTCAAAAAATGGAACTCAATGTGTTCTCATAACACAATGAGTCCTATATAGGAGACTCTCATTGTGTTCTCAGAGAACACAGCGAGTTCTGTTTTTTTGCATAAATAAGGATATTTTGATTGTTTGCATTACTCAGTGAGTATTGAGGTTCTTGACTTTTTGATATGGCAAATTGTAAACAAACTACAACTATCACTGAAGGTGATAAATATCCCCGCAAACAATTTTTTAGTAAGTTTAAGGGCAATAACTCTGCATGGAATTGGATGAGCCACACCAAAATTGTGTCACGCACATCTACACTTCATGCAGATCATATATACAAAGTTTCGATTCCATATCTAGAAAACAGTAAAAGTAGTTCGCTCCACAAGATTCAACAGACCGACAGATCGACAAACCAACAGACGACCCGTCACAGTGACTCCTATATATACCCCCTCTCAAACTTCGTTTGCGAGGAATAAAAATAATTCTAAAATGATTCAACAGTTTTAATTATATCATTGATTCAATGGTTAAAAAAATATAATGTGTAAGATCAGGCTTTCCATCACTTTACTTTATCCGGTATGCAAGAAATTCTTGGTTCATAGGAACAAGCAAGAAGCATGTACAGTCTAGTACGGTCTAGTGCACTTAGCCGACCGACATAGCTTCCATGATGAGACTTATAATCATCCTGGACCCTTTTCCCATCACTTGATCTTACAAATGTTCAGGTTATCCCCTTGTCCCCTTTCATTATATTATAGCCATTTCACAAAACTACAAGATCCGTTTAACCTATCATTCAATCTCTAATTAATCAACTCTCTTGTTCACCAGTGTAGTGGTCAAAAGTGGTGGTCAACAGTGGCAGTCAACAATGACCAGTAGTAGACATTCTTGTCCGGCCATCTGTCACCATGGACACAGAAGGGTGTCGATTCTTTCACCTCATGTGACAAATTAATCTGATTAAAACTCGATCCTTAAATCAATTCAGGGTGTTCAATGTTTGTTTTTCTGAATGTTTGCCTTCAGTTTATGATACATAGAGAATATTATGCCAGTGCCTTTTACTATCAAGTTTATTAGGCGAGGCTTAGAAAACAACGAATGGCGATCGAGGCTCTGCCGAGCCATTCTTCATTTTCGTGCCGAGCCTAATAAACTTGATAGTAAAAGGCACTGACATAATATTCTACTTATCATGTAGATTATCCACATTTTTTGTATGAATTACTATTATTACCCATTTCTCAGAATGTTACGCTTATCGAGGACATCGCCATGTTGTTTTTTGGTTTTATGCCGTCAGGCAACGTTACGTGCATGACGTCCGACAACGTTACGTACAATAAACACCGAGGGATTCCGCATCAATTTGCTCTATTGGTCATTGCCTAATAAAGCAAAATGTAATAGGTCACCCCTTTATTAGGCAGAAAAGTGCATATCTGCATGATAAAAGATGATATTCTACCTCCCCACCTTCACCCCACTTCCACGTGCCTCCCTCCCTCCAACCTAAACTGCCATACTACAGTCCACAGTAAATGGTTTTTGAAAAACATGCCCGATTTAATTCAAAATACATATGTTTTAGAACTAAACAATATGGTGCCAACACTACATTTGGATTGATGCGACACGGTGCCAACACTGGATTGATGTGACATGGTGCCAACACTACATTTGGATTGATGCGACACAGTGCCGACACTGGATTGATGTGACACAGTGCCAACACTGGATTGATGTGACACGGTGCCAACACTGGATTGATGTGACACGGTGCCAACACTGGATTGATGTGACACGGTGCCAACACTGGATTGATGTGACACGGTGCCAACACTACATTTGGATTGATGCGACACAGTGCCAACACTACATTTGGATTGATGTGACACGGTGCCAACACTGGATTGATGTGACACGGTGCCAACACTACATTTGGATTGATGTGACACGGTGCAACACTACATTTGGATTGATGTGACACTGTGCCAACACTGGATTGATGTGACACGGTGCCAACACTGGATTGATGTGACACGGTGCCAACACTACATTTGGATTGATGTGACACGGTGCCAACACTCGATTTGGATTGATGTGACACGGTGCCAACACTGGATTGATGTGACACGGTGCCAACACTACATTTAGATTGATGCGACACTACATTTGGATTGATGTGACATGGTGCCAACACTGGATTGATGTGACACGGTGCCAACACTACATTTGGATTGATGTGACACGGTGCCAACACTACATTTGGATTGATGCGACACGGTGCCAACACTACATTTGGATTGATGTGACACGGTGCCAACACTACATTTGGATTGATGTGACACTTATATAATGAACTGGATTTTATAGTCGCACCCACAGCGAAGGTTATAGGCGATTTCCAGCTTCCATTGGTGGAGGCCATCCGGAAGTCTCCACGTGCCTCTCCGGACACTTGTAGAGCACGGGCAGGTACCTGGGTAGAACCACTTATGTTCCACAAGCCAGCTGATTAGCTACCTCACATAAAGGTACCTGGGTAGAACCACTGATGTTCCACAAGCCAGCTGGATAGCTACCTCACATAAAGGTACCTAGGTAGAACCAAAAATGTTCCACAAGCCAGCTGGTTAGCTAGCTCACATAAAGATTCCTGATCCATATCATAAACTGAAACATTTTCTAGAAGAATAAAACATTTACAAAAAAAGCCTGATGTATGCCCTTTGTCATTTTATGTTCAAAAATGTGGTAATCAAAGATGCAACTTTTTTCAAATATTTCAAACCTGCGAATTACATGGCCGTGTTTAAGTGTTTAACCGTTTACCTGCACAGTATGTAATGGGCATGAATCATCCAATACAGTTAACACACACCTCTCATTCCCAGTTACATCTTACTACATCCATCACAATTATATAGAAAAGATATACTAGAAAGTGGCAGAGATAACCAAGTACCAGATATACCTTTACAAGTATAACTGAGGCAAATACAGGTATAAATATAGATACTGAAGTGTGAAACCATACCATCAAACCATAACTTGCAGCTTTTGTCATTTAGTAGGATGTTTTATTTGTGTTACATTTTGCCATACGCACAATCCTTTCATTTGGAGTATCCTTTTCGTCGCATAAAGGGCTATTCATTAGCCTTCATCAGTCGCCATAGACTAAACAAATTTTAAATGGCTCAACTTTTTTCAAATGTTTTAGCCAATTTGGCTAAAGTCATTTCGACACATAAACGTTTCAACGCATTGGCGAAGTAGCAAAATGGCTAAAAAAAATAACTTTTTTCATGGATGCAACCATGTTTGTATTAAAATACAGTGCAATATCATACAGAACTGCTACAATTTAAATACTCCACATCGTATGGTATAAAAATCATATCACCCGGTACCTACCAATCTAGACCAAGTTACAATTAAGTTATTCACTGCGAAAGATTCTAGTTTTTATAAAAAAACATATATTGCTAAAGTGGCTAAAATATTTTAGCAAAATCTGGCTAAACAAATTTGGCTAAAGAAAATATTGGTGGTTCAGCCAAATTGGCCAAATACTGCTTAGTCCAATAAATAAGCCCAGCCATATGACTTTCGAACTTTGTTAAAAAATAATGAAAAGCTTAATTCCAGCTCTTCGAAACATGGGTATATCCCATCGTCACTAATCACCACAGACAACCATCTCCAACTATAACCATAAAAGAAATTCATTTCCTGCCCTTCCAGTAAGAGTAGTCTATGTGACAATATCCTCCGCACTATTCAATCCCATTCACCATCTTTTTCAACCATAATCACAATTTCTAATCATTCCACGTTTTCATCAAGCCCTTGAAAAGTCTTCCGTACTTCCTGCCGTTCTTTCTTCGCCGAGAATAAAACGTGTGCTACATTTATCGTTAATGATTCTGTCATTGTCTCCGACAGAATAATGCTTGTTAAATGTAATTAGCAACGTTAAATGAGATCGATGGAACCATGGGAAATTTGTGAAATCAATAATCGGATTAATCCAATATAATCATTATAATACGGAGATGTTCCTAAGATTGTATTATGCTATATCCGAATCGGAACTACGCAGTTTTATCCACAGTTCCTTTACCTTAAACTAAGTGCATGTGCTTCTTGAACTGCTGAGCTGATCAAAGATCAAGCAAGGTTATTGTTTGTTTACTGACTAGAATATGGGATCCTTTGAACCTATTGTGTCCCCTTATGCTAGTGCTTTTTATAGGGCCATGTGATTACCCTCCATCTTAGGGATGACAAAAGTGGTCAGATGGTATATAGACAAAGGGGTCAGTCGGCAAGACAACAGGGGTCAGATGGCTATTATAGACAACAGAGTCAGGTGGCATATAGACAACAGGGACCAGACTGTATATAGACAACATAGGCTGGATGGTCTAGTAGACAACAGGGGTCAGATGGCATATAGACAACAGAGGTCAGAAGGTATATATACAAAAGGGGTCAGATGGCATATAGACAACAGAGGTCAGAAGGTATATATACAAAAGGGGTCAGATGGCATACAGGTAACAGGGGCAAGATGGCACAGACAACCGAGGTCAGCTGACATATAGACAACAGGGGTCAGGTGGCACATAGACAACAGGCGTCAGCTGGCATACAGAACACAGGGATCAGATGGCATATAGACAACAGAGGTCAGCTGGCACATAGACAACAGGGGTCAGATGGCATACAGATAACAGGGGTCATATTGAAAACAGGAATCTGTGAGTTGGTATACAGACAACAGGATCAGGGTCAACCGATGTCAGCTGCCACAGAAGCCAGTCATTATTGTGACAACAGGGGCCAGTCGTCGCATGAACAATAGGGGTCAGATCTCATTGAGGCCTTACAGATGGCAGAACTTCAAACCTTAGGATTGCACGCACAAACACACCCACAGGGGTGCACCTAGAAAACAGCCCCTGTAACTATACTGACCCTAAACGCTCACATGTTCATCATCTCCATATACCACTCTCATTCCCAGTATAGCAGAACAAGATATAAATCTACGTTTTTTCCTCATCATCCTAATGAAAAATCAAACTTTAGACACATTGCCAGGGGTCATCGATGCAATTTCGTACAAATGTGTTCCCAATATCAGTAGAATTAATCTCTGAATTGCTAAAACAGGCAAAATATTGATTTTGTTTATCCTTTCACTCTACTACCTTGGCTAAAATGCCTTGTTCAATTTCAGGCAAGTTACAGTTTCATCATTATGTTTCACAAATATTATTGAAAAAAGATCCTTAAATGTTTTCCAATTCTCAATAGAATGTCACTGTCATTTTGTCTTCAGTTACAATATTTATTGACAGCAATTATTTGGCAAAATAAAAAGTGTCTAGACAGTTCTAGTAATGTTATCTGCAGAATATACAGGGAAATATAACATCAACCAACACAAAAAAAGGATGATTAAATATAAAAACAAGTATTCAAGTGTTTTCTGCTCAGGTAAAAGAAAGCAAAATCAGAACGCACCCCCTCCCCACCCCACACGCACTCCCACTCCCACCCACCCACACATACCACCACAATCCCCTCCAGCGTGATGTATTACTCCCCGTCACCCTAAATTAAAAAGTAATTATCAGCACTGCTACAAAGAATAGCATCATCAAAGGATAGCTTCTCAGCACTGCATTAAAGGATAGTCATAACAGCACCGCATCAAAAGATAGTCATAATCAGCACTGCTACAAAGGATAGTCATAATCAGCACTGCTACAAAGGATAGTCCTATCAGCACTGCTACAAAGGATAGTCCTATCAGCACTGCTACAAAGGATAGTCTAATCAGCACTGCTACAAAGGATAGTCCTATCAGCACTGCTACAAAGGACAGTCCTATCAGCACCGCTACAAAGGATAGTCCTATCAGCACTGCTACAAAGGATAGTCCTATCAGCACTGCTACAAAGGATAGTCTAATCAGCACTGCTACAAAGGATAGTCATAATCAGCACTGCTACAAAGGATAGTCATAATCAGCACTGCTACAAAGGATAGTCTAATCAGCACTGCTACAAAGGATAGTCCTATCAGCACTGCTACAAAGGATAGTCATAATCAGCAATGCTACAAAGGATAGTCCTATCAGCAATGCTACAAAGGATCGCAACGTAACAGCACTTTATCAAAGGATAGTCATATCAGCTCTGCTACTTGTAAAGCAGTCATATCAGCACTACATCAAAGGATTGTCATATCAGCATTACTACAAAGGATAGTCATATCAGCTCGCTACTTGTAAAGCAGTCATATCAGCACTGCATCAAAGGATTGTCATATCAGCATTACTACAAAGGATAGTCATATCAGCACTGCTACTAGTAAAACAGTCATATCAGCACTGCATCAAAGGATAGTCATATCAGCACTGCTACTAGTAAAGCAGTATGTCATATCAGCACTGCATCAAAGGATAGTCATATCAGCACTGCTACAAAGGATAGTCATATCAGCACTACTACAAAGGAAAGTCATATCAGCACTGCATCAAAGGATAGTCGTTACAGCACTGCATCAAAGGATAGTCATATTAGCACTGCTACAAAAGATTGGATCATATCAGCACTGCAACAAAGTATCGAGTCACTGCTGTGCAGAGTTATCGCTGTGTCTTGTAAGGACAGACACCTGTAAGGCCATCCTTAATAATATATTTGTTTGCTGTTTCCCGACCCTGGATTTTATAAGTGGGTAGGTAGGTAGGTGATTTTTTTTTTTTGCCAAGACATGAAAAACTTTTAGAAATGAAAGAAAAATATACTAAAAATTGTAAAAAAAAAAAGATATCCGACAGAACTGCTACAAAAAGTTTTGGGTAGGGCCCTTTTTCGTGGGTAGGTGGGGAAACAGCAAACCAACAATTTCTTATATAGGGCCTAAGGCAGACATATTGGAAACTGACAATGTCAAATCTCTGATCATGAAGTTTTCATTATGTACTAATATTTATGTAAAGTGTGTAAAGATAGCATCAACGACACTCTCGGATTTTGTTGTCCACATCTGTGGAATGCAGGAACGGTCTATCCAGCAGACTATATAGTATAGCCCATTATATGATGGACACAGTCCACAATCCATCACTTTCTTTTTAACACAATCCGTGTTCCTTAATAAAAAATAAAACGGTACTTACATGTTTGTCTTCACCTGTTAATAGAGAGAAGTGTCACAATTAAGCAAATTTCTCATGGATGACCCATGTATTAACATTTCATTTTATTTTTTTTTATATCGACAAAATTCACAATCCTATCATTTTTAAGAACTAAATCCAAAATCTTTTCAGATTTCGAGACATCGATCTACATTTATTTGAATAATGAGGTAAAGATCTGAATGATATATGCTAGTCTTATTGAAATTTGAGGGGTTAGTGCGAAACAATGGTATCTTATAACTTTATTTATACATAGTTACGCTATCAACCCTCGAATTGCAACCAGAAACATATACATCACGGAGCAGCCACAAAAAACAAACACATTAATATTTATTGGTTATCTTTCTTAATAATGTGGTTAATATACACAAATTCATTAGGTGAACACGGAACTGTTTTAACTAAATATATAAACAGAGAACAAGATAAAACAGTTTTGCGTTCCTCGAAATTTAAAGTGAACTGTTGCAAATGAAGATGGAGACATTGCCATGTAATGCATAAAAGATGTCCTGACCACGGTTTCTATTAGGATGCCTGTCTCGAAGAATCATGGGAGAACAAAGAAATTTGACTCGCAGACAAGCTATTGGATTTAATTCCAGGGTAATGCTGGTATTTATCATGCAGGGCTTCTCTTTGTTTTTGAGTAACAGGGAAGATTTTAAAGTAGGCGGGTGATTTATAGATCTTCATTTTGTTGTTTAATGAGGACTATTAAAAGTAGCTGGTCAGTTAACAGTGTTGTTTTTTTTAGGAGTAATTTGGGGCCGAAGTTCGGCCCCATTCCCCTCCTCAAAAAGTATGTTTTTTTCCCCTTTTTTGAGAAAAAAATCCTCAAAAAACAACTTTTTAAGTGTTGTTTTTTTGTTGACCATCCATAACATGTCCGTCAAACATGTTCTTGATGTGAATTTAATATTAAATGAAAGACTGAGACTTAAAACATATAAAAAATACTATCTTTCTTCTTTATTTTAACTGTCAAAATACCCCCTTTTTCCAATTCACCTCAAATTAAAAAAAAACACTGGTTAATCAAAATAGAAGATGAAATCACCCCACTACCGGCTAGGTAGAAACTGCCTTCTTATGTGGTTAAATATGACCCTGCTTTAAGTCACCAACAACAAAATGTATTTCTTTACAGCAGCTTAACCAATTCATTACAGTACAACAAGAGCACCGCCTAATCGTTGGCAAGGTTAAGTTCCAGGTTAAACCTTTTTTCACAGGGAAATAATTTATATATATGCATCAGAGAGTTTTGGGCCTTAATAAGATGCATTCATTACATCATGTTGACAATGTGTGCAAATTAGTTTCATTGTTGTACATGTAATATTTTGAAAGTTATTAGCCATAATCACTTGTAAAAAGGCAAGGTTAAGTTCCAGGTTAAACTTTTTTTTAAAGGGGAATAATTCAAAAACATGAACCGGAGAGTTATGGGCCTTTTTCAGATGTATTCATTGGATTATGCTGAATAAGACTACAGTTTCATTGTTGTAGACCTTATACTTTGAAAGTTATTACCCACAATTAGTAAACATGTAAAAGTTGACAGACAGACAGATGAACGGACAATTCAATGACATAATACGTCCCTATGGGTGTATAAAAACAAACCTACACGACCAGGTGTCAACGCAACACTACTACATCTTGTTGTTTAATTATATATAGTTATACAATAGTTTATAGTTATACAATTTAGTTTTGTGTTCACTTGATTTATGTTTTATCTACACTGAATATTCCTTTTCTCTGTACAACATGTAAGTTACAAAACAACCTATTCCAGATGCCATTACAAAACCTATTGCAGATGCCATTACAAAGCAACATATTGCAGATGCCATATTGTAGACACCATTTTGAAAACAAAATATTGTAGACGCCATTACAAAACAACACATTTCAGACGCCATTAAAAAACAACATATTGCAGATGCCATTTCAAAACAACATATTGTAGACTCTGTTACAAAACAAAATATTGCAGATGTCATTACAAAACAACATATTGCAGATGCCATTACAAAAGCGACATATTGCATACCCCATTTCAAAACAACATATTGTAGACTCTGTTACAAAAAGTATTGCAGATGCCATTACAAAACAACATATTGCAGATGCCATTACAAAACAACATATTGCAGACAAAATAAAAGCATATAAAATTCAACTACGCAAGAAATAAAGTATCGCGTTACCAGAAGAAAGACTGACTAACAAAACAGAAAACATTTACAAAAAGCAAAGAAATCAAGAGCAAATATATCATTTATGTAGTCACATAACACGAGATGCAATATTGGATATGATGTGCGGTGTTAGTTTTATATTATGCAGTATAAATATTAGTACGATATTGGGCAGTATTAGTTTGTATATTATGCAGTATATATATATGTATGATATTGGGCAGTATTAGTTTGTATATTATGCAGTATAAATATTAGTACGATATTGGGCAATATCAGTTTGTATATTATGCAGTATATATATAAGTATGATATTGGGCAGTATTAGTTTGTATAGCATGCAGTATAAATATAAGTATGATACTGGGCAGTATTAGTTTGTATAGTATGCAGTATAAATATAAGTATGATATTGGGCAGTATTAGTTTGTATAGTATGCAGTATAAATATAAGTATGATACTGGGCAGTATTAGTTTGTATATTATGCAGTATAAATATCAGTATGATATTGGGCAGTATTAGTGTTGGGACGAAATATATTTTAATAGCATAAATAATAGTATAAATATAAGTATGATATTTGGCAGTCTTAGTTTGTATATTATGCAGTATAAATATCAGTATGATATTGGGCATGAGGAGGAGTATAAATACTTAACTTCTGACCAGGGGTACATGGGTCTTCGCATACCGGAGGCCCCAGTGGGGGAACCTGTACGTGTGAACATAAAATCTGGTGAATATACAACTAATATCAACACTAAACTGCATCGTCTGGAAAACAAATCTACTCTTCTTTTTTTTGTTCATCAATAGACATTATTTTATTTGTCAGCAACATGTAGTTCAAAAAAATACAGACTGCCAAGTTTGCCTTTCAATTTTCCCTGAATTAATGAAATTGTATCATGCACAACAAATTTCAACTGTCAAACTAAAAGGATCCATTATATTAGAGGAATTTCAATTCTATTATAGGTTAGCCTTTTTTCTCAAACCTTCATCGGAAAACATTAGTTGTCACTGAAGTTAACACCAACACTTTTTCAGTTCATAAAATACACTCATTTTTTATGTTTATTTTTTTTTTCGCGGTTGGACTATTACTCATGTGTCATTGAAGAATAAACACAGCTAACTTCTATTTCAGAGAGAAGCTTTATTATCAACAGAGCGAGCTTCCACAAAAACCAGACTTATTTTACATGGTCATAATTATTTTTAGAACGAAAATGTGCCATGTTTTTCACAATGACCGATAAATTATTATTATATTATCTGACCAACATTAATTGTGAAAATATTGGCTGTGAATGCCCAGCATGGTTTCACACCATCTCATCAAATTTGATCAAGGTTTTTGTGTGTCACAAACCAAGATAACATTTGCTTTGTGAAAGGTAATAGGACTATTGGTATTTTGTCTAATCTATAACAGATGTTTCATTTACTGTGAAAACAACATAATCATTTCAATAACTGACAATATATATATGTCATTACTTTGTCTCCCTCCCCTACCCCACCAAATGCCATGATGGAGTAGACTGCAACTGATTTGTGCAAAAGGTATTAGAAGTTCAATATAACTATAAATCTTGTACATTGCAATCTGAGGAAGAACTCGTTGCTTTTGTTTCTTTTTGAAGAATCAGATTTTCAATCACAGACTAATCTGAGGCACAATTAGTTTATTTTTTAATCTTTGGACCGAGATTGCAAGATGCTCTTTTCGTTACATTGTTGTTTTCATGTCATTATTACAGGGACACATGGCAATCTTGATTTTGAAAAGTTACTTTTTCTACATAAATTCATTTGTTTCATCATTAATATTAAAGGGAGGGAGTACATCAGGCTTTTCATGGGGGTCTAAGTGTCCGACTTAAAATTGACAAATATTAACATTTTCTATTCTACATGGCCAAAACATAATGAATGAGCCTAAAATTGATCACTGTTTTGCAAAGAAATTGATTCAGCACAGTAATATGTGCTATCCTAGGTGACGCACCATGGTTAATTTCAGCATTTTACGTCTGATTCCGTCCTAGCTATATGGTGTATTCAAAGTTTAGACATTAACAACATGGTTCTAACAGCATATTTTGATTGATAAAAGTGTTAAAAGTGTTTTATCATGAAATGGAACAATTTTATAATTTAAGATGTTTCTAGAAAAATCCTGATGTATCCCCTTTAATTATAAGAATAGTATTAAGCAAATCGTATTTGCATATTATTAACTGTTAATTATATTGCACCAATAATATCTTTAAACCTGTTCTAGAATATGACGAAAAAATTAACTCATTTTTTAATAATATTAAGCAGGTTTAAAGTCATACTGAATAATTAACTTGAGATGTTACTTTCAATTCTTGAAAAACGCTTCAAGATTGGTGTTTATCCCTTTAATGACTTTCTGAGAAATCCAATCTTGACCAAAGACACAAAAGTAGGGTCTACTATATACACCATAATTATGTTATACAATAATACACACATGCAAAAATAATCACAGAGGCGATAATATATAGTGTTTAATTACAATGGGGGAAAAAAAGACACTAAGGCCAAAAAAAAAATAGGTGTGTTTCCTATTGCATGCTCTAAAAAAAATAGGGTCGGTAGGTAGGCATTTTTTTCCTTTTTTTTTTTTGGAGTAAGATATTGTGAGATTCTACATGTATTTATCTCATAAACCCCATACAAGTTGATGATACAGCTGGAAGTTTCTCTGTGATGTCAGTTTACCTCGATATATTGTGATAAATCATTGTTCAGAACAAATAAAAAATCTTCTTTTTTTTTCTTTTTTCTTTTTTTTATAAAAAGTTTTAGGGTCCGCCCCTTAAAAATAGGGTCGGTCCGGCCATCGGAAACACAGGTATTTTTTTTTTGGCCTAATATAAAATGCTAAAATTGAAACAAAAGAAAATGTTGGGATGAGCTATGTTGATGTACAATAGAGCTGCGAATGCGGGCTGGAAGGAAGCCATTGATTCTGGTTTATGGAAGAATAATGACAACTTCATGATTACGTAGATCCATTTTCACGTCTAGATTACGTAGATCCATTTAGAGGTCTTATATTGCAAGACAGGTTTTCCTTTATTGATGTCGGCGAGAATTTGAGTATAGAATTGCTACAGCGTGGCAAGATGGTTGATTGCTAGGCAGTCTTTGACAATAAGTAATTCGATATTCCTTATTTTAAATATATATAGATACGGACGCGTAAAAGGAACGTAACAATTTTTATTATTTTTAAAATGTAACATTTCATTCGCTGCATTGCTATGTTATTCAAATATGATGTTGTGTTGTGTTCTTGAGCAATCACTTTATCTGCATTTGCTTAGTACTGGTTCTACCCAGGAAAACATTGAAAGTGATTAAAATAACTTCATAGAGTTTTCGTTCCAAACTATGTAAAATAACTAACTTTAAATATGATGACTTGTTCATAGTCCTTGAACTAAGACATAATGCAGAACGACACAATATGTCATTAAAATTTCAGTTAAATGAAGTTAAATTTCGAAATATATATTGTTGTACTTCTTATACATGCCATTATGATACCGTCACTTCCAAAACGTGACTTCAGTATACCAGAAGACAAGAAGTACGCGTGAATATGCGTAAACGTCAGACGTAAATTGTTAAGTCAAGTCCAAAATGACGGATCTAAATCCAGTTTTAAATTTTTCAATATTCTTTTTACTCTCTCCATATTATGACTTTTGATAAATAAATGGTAACTTGAAAATACTGTGTTTAAATACCATTTCCAAACCAAGTTTCAGTGGCTTTATTGTTCATCAACAAACATTCAGGTAATCTAAACGACAACAACTAAATCAAAGTATCGACAATACCTTTATCTTCCTTCAGTGAGCTGATGTGTTGCTGTGCATACCCTGGACCGAGAGCCAGCAATCCCATACCTGCAGCGCTGGGCAGGCCCGGGGGCTGGAGGCCAGCAGGGTGGGGACCCATGGGTATGGGCGGGGCATGGGCATGTGGAAGGTGCTGCGCCTGCATCTGTTGCTGGAATAGTAGATCAGAGGATTATATAAACTACCTGAAAACAATAAATAAAAGGGGGTTGGCAACAGATTCTATAGTTGAGCCAGGTAAGCTAAATCTATTAGGCCGTTACTGTTTGATTATTCGTTTTACGAACCCTCTTACGATAAAACGAAAATATTTCTTATTCCCGAGTGAACTTCATATTTTTCTTCTTTTTGTAACCTTTTCCCAGATTTCACTAGAACATTTCATTCTCTTTTCCTTTCGATCCTCCTACGATAAAACAAAATTATTTCTTTTCCTGAGTGAACTTTTCTTTTTTTTTCTCTTTCTACGGCACTTCTTTGTCGTGGTGGTACATAAACGAATAATCAAAAAGAAATTAAGCAAGTTGTATTTTATCACATTTCTTGATAAAGGCTTTTCAGTCTTTTAAAGGGACACATCAATCTGGGGGAACAGCAAAATTGGTCACGTAACACAGGCCATCAAAACCAAATTCTGATATTCCCTTTAGCAGTGTCTTAATACAGATTTGACAGTATTTATTTTTATTTTTTAATTTGCCAGATCCTGCACACGACCGAATCTGATCGTTAAAGGGATGTTGCACCATTCTGGAACTAGTTTCATTTAAAAGGGCTTAAAAAACCGTCGGAAGAGCTGAAAAAATTATCAAAATATCTTACAAAACAAAGGAGATATGACCTTTTGAAAATGTGCAAAAAGACTCCAATGGAGGCAGCCATCTTTGAATGATGACGTCATCGCGCCTTTTTTCATATATCGAAAATAGATAATAAATAGTGTTTAAAGCAAATAAATGTATTAAATTATAAATACAAAGCAAAATATTTATACTGTATATGCTCTTTTTACGATTTACATGTATTTGCAGTGATATTTTTTTTGTTTTAAATGATATTTATCAATATGAAAGAAATGATAAAATGGCGCGATGACGTCATCAATCCAAGATGGCCGCCTCCATTTGAGAATTTGTGCAAATTTTTAAAAGATCATATCCCCTGTATTTTTTATGATATTTTGATAATTCTTTCAGCTTTTTTCATAGTGTTTAAAGCCCTTTTAAATGAAGCTAGTTCCGAAGTAGTGCAACAACCCCTTTAAGGTAGCGTCGTTTACGTTTACGGGCATGAATAAATGTTCACGGCCAATGACAAGCTCTGCCTACATCAGTCTAATTTTTGCAACAAAACTGAATTGTTAGTTTTAAATCTTCAGTGAAATTGTGAATAAGAACAATAACCAGGAAAAGAAAGATATTAAATTAATAATAGTTTAACATCAAACTGAGAATGGAACGTTGCCCATGAACGACACCAGATCACACATGATAACATTAAACAGCTATGTGATCTTTAGATCTACCACAAAGTGTTATCAAACAAAAGAGAAACCTAAACACAATAAAAGATTATGCAATGGCCTATGTCACCCATGAAATTAATACTGACAACTGACAGATTTAGTGCATTGTCAATCTTTATTACTAAACCTATCTAGGTGTGAACTAATTGTGAAAACCGTTTTCAATTTTGATTATTTCCACTACAATTACTACAGTGACAAAGTCCATGTGACTTTTTGATTAGGTTCACAGCAAAACAATATTTTATGAACAAACACTTGATTAAAAAGGTATATATCTCTACAAAGAGAGCTATTTTTTCAGCTACAAAAATGTAGTTTTTCGGCAGTTATTAAATGGTCAATATTAAATATCACAATAGTGGTTATACATTTCCTACCCCTATAATGGCATTCAGCTCTGTCATGGTCACTTGTTTTGCTCTCTCCACCGCTGCTGCCACCTGCTGTTGGTGCTGAAACAACAAGAACAAAATAAGAACAATAACTCTTGCGTCTGTAAGTGACTTTTAAAAGTGTATGAAACGTGTCAAAAATATTCCTCATTCAATAATTCATTTTACAATAAACTGAAGTTAATGTTTTCTCCATGTGACAAGATCACCTTAGGCTGCACAGTATGTTAAATGAAATGAAAAAAACATGTGGTATCATATTAGGTTATATTGGGACAGCACCCTCGGAGGACATAAACAGATGAAGTTTCCCATCAGACAAGCCTCCGGCAGGGAGCGAATCCACGCTGAGCACACATCTGTAGCTCCACAGCCAAGACCTTATCCTCTGAGCTAACCAGACAGCTCTCCCAACCACCACCACACCCACAATGAATAGTTATCAATGGAATGGATAGATAGAATTCAACAGACCTGTCCTAATAAAATTACTGTTTTTTTTATTTATTATTTCTTTTTATCCTGTTTTCTAAAAATACATTTTCTAACAAGAAAACACAGTACCAGACGTGTTATAAAAAAACACACATATAGTTTCGTTTTGGCCCATCATTGACATTTGCAGATAAAACCATCATCCTCCAGTCCATTCTGCTTGCATGCTGGCAATATACACTAACTACCAATTACTGTCACCAATTTGCAATTCAGAACAAATTGCACCCTCATAGAAACCCATTACATTAATTAGTACACAAATTGTGTATATCTGTAATAATTTTAAATTACATCACTATAAAAAGTATCAATGCTATGAGCTACATTATTCCACAGCATGATTTGGTAATACATATCTATAAATTGCAGAGTGTGTAATCTGTTTAATAAATGTCGAACAGATGGTGAATGCACCTAACCTCAGATGTATTAATTACAAATATATCACTTGCAGAAATATACTGAGAAACAAACAATATATATAGACTGGAGCAGAATCACCGACTAACGCGCAGACTTATGACTGCAGAAGGAGGAGCATTATTCTGCTTAATGATGCTGGAAGAGAGTTTGTTTGGTGATTGAGGTCATATTCCAGCACATTTTAGGCTATATATGACATTGATTTCTAGTGGTGGAGAACATTCCCACCTCACCACCCTTCCCACCCACCACTCCTATTTAATCCTGGGTAGACACAGTACTGTATACCTTCCGCCATCTATAAGAATCGACACTTTCTACGAGCCGAGCTCCCAGTGAGATCCAAACCTGTAGAGGTGAGGAGAGAAGGTTTCAACCTCAGTGTCTTGACCCTCTCGACCACGGGCGTGGTGCATTATTATATGCATAATGATGTTTGGGGAGGTGGGGGGAAACAGTCACAAGAAGAAATCAACATTTAAGGTTACTCCTGCATGAAACTACCAAAAATGTGTTACGAGTGCACTTAGGTTTATGGAAGTTTTTATTCTCTAGGAAGTCAAGCATCCATATGACCATGATTAGTGGTTCGGTTTAGACAAGCGCGTTCGAATCCCACTATGAGCTCGACTTCTAAGTGAGAAAGTGTCAATTCTTACAGATGTGTGAGGTATACATTACTGGTTTTACCCAGGAAAAGGTGGGTGGTCTGCCTTCACCACTACAAATCTACCATCATAATAGCCTAAAATGTGCTGAAAATGACTTAAACACCATCCAACCCAACCCTTTAAAATACTTACCTCTTGTGACAGAAACGGTATAACTTGAGCACATATTGCATTGAGTCTTTTGGCAATCTCAGTCTGAAAAAGACAACATGTATGCATTAATTATTTAATTCGTTAATTAAACAAAATTATATTGAAGCTTTCAAAATGGTGCAGACACATTTTAAGCTACACCATCAATGATCTGCTACAATCCAAGGCTTTATTGTACATAATGATGGTTATGTGGTTATATTTCTTGTTTTAAAGCCAGACATTTACATGGTAAACATTAAAACAAGAAGTAATGGAGAATGTCACACTAAACCACATCATTTACATGTATATGTAAGAACCCAAGCTGTCTACACAAACACAAATAAGTAGTTATTAGCCTTATATTCTAATAAAGCAAACGTTAAGTTGAAAAATCAAGGCCTACAACAACAAACTCCCAAAAAGTCTCGTGCACCAATAAACGTAGTCTGAATTTGAAAAGTTTAACAAACTGAACCAGTTACGCATATCATTCACGGGCTTTAAGTTATATCAATGGAAGCAACAAAATTTGAATCGAGTAATTAAAGCCAAGCTAAAGTATTGTGGTTCTGGTAAATCAATCTAAGCATTTTTTTAAAAACAATCATCCGAAACATTTTTTCCGAAAAATATTACCTAAAGTAGTCTTCGAATTAACCCACTAGCCCAAAGCCCGGGGCTAGTAAACTGTCATTCGGGATAGTGATTTTTTTTTTAATTTATGTAGTCGGGCTTAAGGAAAATATACGGGTTTTAAATGAGTATATAAGAATTCGGGCTAGTGACACAAAAAATTTAATTCAAGGACTGCTACATCAATAATTATTGTAATATATATATATATATAGAATAACATACTTTTATTTTATATTTTAAAAAAACATCATATCTTGGTCCAACTACGTTATTGAGCAGAAACAAAAACATGAAGTTAACTAAAACTCTGTTCAAAGCAATAACACTCGACGGTTGATAGGTGGAGCTTTGAGCTTTATACTCCATGCCTCGGCACGACTTCACACTGCCACTCGCACAAAAGCTCATTCCTCTGTCACTCGTGCCGACTCAAATTGACGCAATTAATTCTTGCTATCTCCCCATCTCAAATCCGCCAGCCTCGAGTTAATCAGGGTGATTTCTAAAGCAAGTGCGTTACAATTTCTAATATGATTTGGATTTGAAATCAATATGGCATCAAAATGGAAGAGATTTTTTTATCGAATAAATTGACGCAAGTTTTTAGATACAAGGGTTCCATGATTGTAATTCAAATCTCAACCAATAAGACGTCGCGTCCATACAGTCTTTCCAAAAGATAGAATCATTTTCTCGACAATTAGATTTCAAACCTACCAACCAATCAAGATTTACTTTGTTATATTTTCGCAAGAGTGGCATCAAAACTAGAAGTGAATTAATTTTGATTATCTATACTTTAATGCTATATCCAACGGATTATGCAATAAACCTTCTTTTTCTTTTTTTAATCCAATGGCAGTTTTATAAATGCAATAAATTTATTTGTCTAAGTTAGAAATTATCAAATTAGGAATAGTTGTATAATAATATACAGTGCAGAAGTATACAGTTGCAGATACAGGATTTCAATTTTGGAAGTGAATGTTTAAGGAATGAGCTGGTGGGTGAGGGTGGGTGGTTTCCAGTTTCCAGGGTCATGCCAAAGAGGGGGGGGGGGGGGGGGGGGGGGGGGTGGTCTCAAGCTCTCCCTTATAATCCAGATTTGACAAACACACCTGTTCCCCTGGACCATACATGTATACACAATTAATTATTTCAACCTTTTTAAACTACAACCAAGTAGGTGAGTGCTGTGATCTAGTGTAAGAGCATGGCCCATGATAGATGATAGGAAAGTCATGGGTTCGATCCCCGCCATTATCATATGTGTTC
>JAWPHD010020495.1:0-31597 GCA_037043455.1 Cyrtodaria siliqua | reverse complement strand
TTATAACTGCAGACTCGGGTGAATATTGTGCAAGGCTAGTTAAAAATGCAGACTCGGGTGAATATAGTGCAAGGCTAGTAATAACTGCAGAAGACTCGGTGGATATAAAACATGTAAAAACACCTTAAAACTACTGACTCGGAGATTTACAAATAACAGTTTTATAATTGCAGACTCCATCTGACAAAAAAACACTTTATAAGTGCATATTCATGTTGATATCAAATTACACTTTATAACTGCAGAGTCGGTTGTTGTAAAAATGTTAAAACTGCAGACTCGGGTTATTATAAAACAAGTGGCTTGTATAACTGTAAACTCGGGTTGATATCAAAAGCACGTTAAAACATCACATTTAATGATGATAATTAACCCCGATTAGCTTGTGGATGTGGTGATAATAAGGAGGAGAAATAGTTTAATTGAATTGGGGTTTTAAGGCACACCAACACATGAAAGGTTATATGGCGCCTAACAGGAAAGAACATGCCAGGCTCATCATCCATGTACATCGAGATAAAATATGGAGAACGGGCCTAGAACCTTCTCACCTTGAACTGCAGAGTTGCTGCAAATTCTATTGTAGACACTCCATTTACGCCGGAGCCACGTTATAGTTGTTCGGACACTACTCTAGTGATATGAGTGAGATGGCACCTGAAACAATGCAGGGGTCATGATGAAGACCTTTAATGAGCATGAACAAAAAATGATAAAATGAACATGAATTTGGGGTGGGGGGTGAAGGGGGTGGGGGGGGGGGGGGGGTTCTACCCCTCTGCCTTCTCCTCCAACGGGATCTGCAGTGGCCCTATTCTTTGCCCCGTAACCAAACGGGAGCCCCGGAACCACACAGGAGAAAGAAAACATGCAGGCGTGAGTGTGTGCGTGCGTGTGCGTGCGTGTGTGCGTGCGTGCGTGCGTGCGTGTGTGCGTGTGTGTGTGTGAACAATACAACTTCAGTCATCTTACATAAATAGTGTATTCGCCTGGTTCAATTCTCTGGAATGTATGGTGTGTCTGAAACAAACAATAAAAAAGTGTGAGCTTGTTACTAAATTCAAAGGCATTTATAGTGCATCTCAAACAATCATGTTAACACATGACCCAACATGAATTATACATTCAAACTACTAGTAGCTTTCAACATTCTAATTTCAAATTCGCTATTTTCACCAATGGCATCTATATTGTAGTGCCTACTGTAGCAAGAGGCATCTATGTTGTAGTGTCTACTGTAGCAAGAGGCATCTATGGTGTAGTGTCTACTGTAGCAAGAGGCATCTATGTTGTAGTGTCTACTGTAGCAAGAGGCATCTATGGTGTAGTGTCTACTGTAGCAAGAGGCATCTATGTTGTAGTGTCTACTGTAGCAAGAGGCATCTACGTTGTAGTGTCTACTGTAGCAAGAGGCATCTATGTTGTAGTGTCTACTGTAGCAAGAGGCATCTATGTTGTAGTGTCTACTGTAGCAAGAGGCATCTATGTTGTAGTGTCTACTGTGGCAAGAGGCATCTATGTTGTAGTGTCTACTGTAGCAAGAGGCATCTATGGTGTAGTGTCTACTGTAGCAAGAGGCATCTATGTTGTAATGGTGTCTACTGTAGCAAGAGGCATCTATGTTGTAGTGTCTACTGTAGCAAGAGGCATCTATGTTGTAGTGACTACTGTAGCAAGAGGCATCTATGGTGTAGTGTCTACTGTAGCAAGAGGCATCTATGTTGTAATGGTGTCTACTGTAGCAAGAGGCATCTATGTTGTAGTGTCTACTGTAGCAAGAGGCATCTATGTTGTAGTGTCTACTGTAGCAAGAGGCATCTATGTTGTAGTGTCTACTGTAGCAAGAGGCATCTATGTTGTAGTGTCTACTGTAGCAAGAGGCATCTATGTTGTAGTGTCTACTGTAGCAAGAGGCATCTATGTTGTAGTGCCTACTGTAGCAAGAGGCATCTATGTTGTAGTGTCTACTGTAGCAAGAGGCATCTATGTTGTAGTGCCTACTGTAGCAAGAGGCATCTATGTTGTAGTGTCTACTGTAGCAAGAGGCATCTATGTTGTAGTGTCTACTGTAGCATGAGGCATCTATGTTGTAGTGTCTACTGTAGCAAGAGGCATCTATGTTGTAGTGTCTACTGTAGCAAGAGGCATCTATGTTGTAGTGTCTACTGTAGCAAGAGGCATCTATGTTGTAGTGTCTACTGTAGCAAGAGGCATCTATGTTGTAGTGACTACTGTAGCAAGAGGCATATATGTTGTAGTGTCTACTGTAGCAAGAGGCATCTATGTTGTAGTGTCTACTGTAGCAAGAGGCATATATGTTGTAGTGTCTACTGTAGCAAGAGGCATCTATGTTGTAGTGTCTACTGTAGCAAGAGGCATCTATGTTGTAGTGTCTACTGTAGCAAGAGGCATCTATGTTGTAGTGTCTACTGTAGCAAGAGGCATCTATGTTGTAGTGTCTACTGTAGCAAGAGGCATCTATGTTGTAGTGCCTACTGTAGCAAGAGGCATCTATGTTGTAGTGCCTACTGTAGCAAGAGGCATCTATGTTGTAGTGCCTACTGTAGCAAGAGGCATCTATGTTGTAGTGTCTACTGTAGCAAGAGGCATCTATGTTGTAGTGTCTACTGTAGCAAGAGGCATCTATGTTGTAGTGCCTACTGTAGCAAGAGGCATCTATGTTGTAGTGCCTACTGTAGCAAGAGGCATCTATGTTGTAGTGCCTACTGTAGCAAGAGGCATCTATGTTGTAGTGTCTACTGTAGCAAGAGGCATCTATGTTGTAGTGTCTACTGTAGCAAGAGGCATCTATGTTGTAGTGACTACTGTAGCAAGAGGCATCTATGTTGTAGTGGCTACTGTAGCAAGAGGCATATATGTTGTAGTGTCTACTGTAGCAAGAGGCATCTATGTTGTAGTGCCTACTGTAGCAAGAGGCATATATTGTAGTGTCTACTGTAGCAAGAGGCATCTATGTTGTAGTGCCTACTGTAAGCATGAGGCATCTATGTTGTAGTGTCTACTGTAGCATGAGGCATCTATGTTGTAGTGTCTACTGTAGCAAGAGGCATCTATGTTGTAGTGTCTACTGTAGCAAGAGGCATCTATGTTGTAGTGCCTACTGTAGCATGAGGCATCTATGTTGTAGTGTCTACTGTAGCAAGAGGCATCTATGTTGTAGTGTCTACTGTAGCAAGAGGCATCTATGTTGTAGTGGCTACTGTAGCAAGAGGCATATATGTTGTAGTGTCTACTGTAGCAAGAGGCATCTATGTTGTAGTGCCTACTGTAGCAAGAGGCATATATGTTGTAGTGTCTACTGTAGCAAGAGGCATCTATGTTGTAGTGCCTACTGTAGCATGAGGCATCTATGTTGTAGTGTCTACTGTAGCATGAGGCATCTATGTTGTAGTGTCTACTGTAGCAAGAGGCATCTATGTTGTAGTGTCTACTGTAGCAAGAGGCATCTATGTTGTAGGGTCTACTGTAGCAAGAGGTATCTATGTTGTAGTGCCTATGTAGCAAGAGGCATCTATGTTGTAGTGTCTACTGTAGCAAGAGGCATCTATGTTGTAGTGCCTACTGTAGCAAGAGGCATATATGTTGTAGTGTCTACTGTAGCAAGAGGCATCTATGTTGTAGTGGCTACTGTAGCAAGAGGCATATATGTTGTAGTGTCTACTGTAGCAAGAGGCATATACGTTGTAGTGTCTACTGTAGCATGAGGCATCTATGTTGTAGTGTCTACTGTAGCAAGAGGCATCTATGTTGTAGTGTCTACTGTAGCAAGAGGCATCTATGTTGTAGTGCCTACTGTAGCATGAGGCATCTATGTTGTAGTGTCTACTGTAGCATGAGGCATCTATGTTGTAGTGCCTACTGTAGCAAGAGGCATCTATGTTGTAGTGTCTACTGTAGCAAGAGGCATCTATGTTGTAGTGCCTATGTAGCAAGAGGCATCTATGTTGTAGTGTCTACTGTAGCAAGAGGCATCTATGTTGTAGTGTCTACTGTAGCAAGAGGCATCTATGTTGTAGTGTCTACTGTAGCAAGAGGCATCTATGTTGTAGTGTCTACTGTAGCAAGAGGCATCTATGGTGTAGTGTCTACTGTAGCAAGAGGCATCTATTTTGTAGTGTCTACTGTAGCAAGAGGCATCTATGTTGTAGTGTCTACTGTAGCAAGAGGCATCTATGTTGTAGTGTCTACTGTAGCAAGAGGCATCTATGTTGTAGTGTCTACTGTAGCAAGAGGCATCTATGTTGTAGTGTCTACTGTAGCATGAGGCATCTATGTTGTAGTGTCTACTGTAGCAAGAGGCATCTATGTTGTAGTGTCTACTGTAGCAAGAGGCATCTATGTTGTAGTGTCTACTGTAGCAAGAGGCATCTATGGTGTAGTGTCTACTGTAGCAAGAGGCATCTATGTTGTAGGGTCTACTGTAGCAAGAGGTATCTATGTTGTAGTGCCTATGTAGCAAGAGGCATCTATGTTGTAGTGTCTACTGTAGCAAGAGGCATCTATGTTGTAGTGCCTACTGTAGCAAGAGGCATATATGTTGTAGTGTCTACTGTAGCAAGAGGCATCTATGTTGTAGTGGCTACTGTAGCAAGAGGCATCTATGTTGTAGTGGCTACTGTAGCATGAGGCATCTATGTTGTAGTGTCTACTGTAGCAAGAGGCATCTATGTTGTAGTGTCTACTGTAGCAAGAGGCATCTATGTTGTAGTGTCTACTGTAGCAAGAGGCATCTATGTTGTAGTGTCTACTGTAGCAAGAGGCATCTATGTTGTAGTGTCTACTGTAGCAAGAGGCATCTATGTTGTAGTGTCTACTGTAGCAAGAGGCATCTATGTTGTAGTGTCTACTGTAGCAAGAGGCATCTATGTTGTAGTGTCTACTGTAGCAAGAGGCATCTATGGTGTAGTGTCTACTGTAGCAAGAGGCATCTATGTTGTAGTGTCTACTGTAGCAAGAGGCATCTATGGTGTAGTGTCTACTGTAGCAAGAGGCATATATGTTGTAGTGCCTACTGTAGCAAGAGGCATCTATGTTGTAGTGTCTACTGTAGCAAGAGGTATCTATGTTGTAGTGCCTATGTAGCATGAGGCATCTATGTTGTAGTGCCTACTGTAGCAAGAGGCATCTATGTTGTAGTGTCTACTGTAGCAAGAGGTATCTATGTTGTAGTGCCTATGTAGCATGAGGCATCTATGTTGTAGTGCCTATGTAGCAAGAGGCATCTATGGTGTAGTGTCTACTGTAGCAAGAGGCATCTATGTTGTAGTGTCTACTGTAGCAAGAGGCATCTATGTTGTAGTGCCTACTGTAGCAAGAGGTATCTATGTTGTAGTGCCTATGTAGCAAGAGGCATCTATGTTGTAGTGTCTACTGTAGCAAGAGGCATCTATGTTGTAGTGTCTACTGTAGCAAGAGGCATCTATGTTGTAGTGTCTACTGTAGCAAGAGGCATCTATGTTGTAGTGTCTACTGTAGCAAGAGGCATCTATGTTGTAGTGTCTACTGTAGCAAGAGGCATCTATGTTGTAGTGTCTACTGTAGCAAGAGGCATCTATGTTGTAGTGTCTACTGTAGCAAGAGGCATCTATGTTGTAGTGTCTACTGTAGCAAGAGGCATCTATGTTGTAGTGTCTACTGTAGCAAGAGGCATCTATGTTGTAGTGTCTACTGTAGCAAGAGGCATCTATGTTGTAGTGTCTACTGTAGCAAGAGGCATCTATGTTGTAGTGTCTACTGTAGTAAGAGGCATCTATGTTGTAGTGTCTACTGTAGCAAGAGGCATCTATGTTGTAGTGTCTACTGTAGCAAGAGGCATCTATGTTGTAGTGTCTACTGTAGCAAGAGGCATATATGTTGTAGTGTCTACTGTAGCAAGAGGCATCTATGTTGTAGTGTCTACTGTAGCAAGAGGCATCTATGTTGTAGTGTCTACTGTAGCAAGAGGCATCTATGTTGTAGTGCCTACTGTAGCAAGAGGCATCTATGTTGTAGTGTCTACTGTAGCAAGAGGCATCTATGTTGTAGTGTCTACTGTAGCAAGAGGCATCTATGTTGTAGTGTCTACTGTAGCAAGAGGCATCTATGTTGTAGTGTCTACTGTAGCAAGAGGCATCTATGTTGTAGTGGCTACTGTAGCAAGAGGCATTACATGCTATCACAATACAAGATCGCGCCGGATCTACAACGCATTTTTAAAACCAATATGATTGGAGCATTATTAGTCTTGATCATCCTAGTTGCTTGATTTGTCTTTTTACAAAGATGTTTTGTTGGTTATTAAACAAATTAAGGTTATTTAGAGCTTCTGTCTGAGAAAGGCGGAGGATAAAGCGTAAATCAAAATGCTTGTGTTGTGCATATATAAATTATATTCATGTAATCTTTCTTTCTTTCCTTTCTGTCTTCCACCTCGCTTTCCTTCTTTCTTTCTCTATATTTTCTTGCACACGTTCGAGCAGTCCCGTTTCCGAGCAATACTCGAAGTTCAAAGAGATCTTTTAACTTGCACACGATTTTGCTGTCCATGTATACGGACCTGTATACGGCACCTGCAGCTTTACATCTCTGAAGAAGGAAATAATTTCATAGTGTTTTAGCCGAGAAAGGTACTGCGGGAGTCCGCGACGTCATCCAATCAGGAATCGAACCCGAAACCCGGGACTTCTGTGACAAGCGGCAAGTATGCTAATCACTTACATTACTAAATTTTGAAATTATATATTTAAACCCTAAACGGTGTTTAAGCGTATCGCAGATTGTATGCAATGTATAAGTATACCAATTCTACAACTCTCACCTGGAATATACAGAGTTCTGTTGCGTTGCCTATAGCAGTGGGATAGAGAGCGACGAAGAAGGAATCAAATTTGAAACGATCTGGTGGAGGGTCAAATGATATGTTCAATTCTCTGTTGCAGTAGTCATACTTGATGACGAAACCTCGAGGAGTCCAGTGTGCAGATGTATCTTCACTATCTGTAATGGAAATTACTTGTTAGTTTTGGAAAGTTAAATAGTTCGAAAACGCTTAGACTTACACTGTGCATGCAAGACAACGATAACAGTGGTCTAAATGCAATAAACATGATCATCCTTAGATTGCGCCGTATCTAATTGAATGTTGGTGTTCTGTTACTATAGTTTCAGTAAATGGTTCCTATTCTCACGTGATAAACTAGTTAGGCTAGCGTAAATTACAGCGATCGACACCTGTACATATATTTACAATACACAGATACACGGCTCGGCATCGATATGTGATCAAGGCCAACGATAAACATGTACTGGTCTGATGATTTACGGACATAAACATGTATTGGTTTGCTGATTTACAGACATAACCATGTATTGGTTTGATGATTTACGGACATACACATGTATTGGTTTGCTGATTTACGGACATAAACATCTACTGGTTTGATGATTTACGGACATAAACATGTACTGGTTTGATGATTTACGGACATAAACATGTACTGGTTTGATGATTTCCGGACATAAACATGTACTGGTTTGATGATTTCCGGACATAAACATGTATTGGTTTGCTGACAATAAGACAATAGCTGATAGTAAGAGTTGATTTATCTACCTACATATCCACTTGAACCGGGAACACGCAAACACCTTCTTTTTTAAGGATGGTCTGCCTGTACCAAATTATTTGATATTATACATACTATTAACATGCTTATATATGTTGTCAAATAAATGCAGTGAAATGTAGCAGACCAGCTTACATACCGAAAAAAGATTATGTAGCATGGGTAAAAAGCAAGTAACTTCATTTCGTATCATCTACGACAAGGAAACAATGTACTTGCAAGTACAAATACCAACAACAGTAGAAGATCAGCAAATAAAGCTGATATGGTATGGCCGGAAATGGATACCAGCAAGAATGCAAAGTAGCTATGAAGTGGTCAGAACCGGGTACCGGGAAAAGCAACCAATGATATGATGTGGTCAAGAACCGTACCGCACCTGCCATTAGAGCAGCGAACAATAGTAGAAATAGAAGTAATATTAATGGAACCAGGTAGTAGACATAGCACGCAAAGACGATATGGTGTGGTCAGAACCGGGTATCAAACATAGCAATCAAATATATGATATGGTCGGAACAAGGAGGTAGTAGGCATATCAAGCACAGACACTATGGTGTGGTCAGAACCGGGTATCAGACAAAGCAATCATATATATGGTATGGTCGGAACAAGCGGGTAGTAGGCATAGCAAGCACAGACAATATGTTGTGGTCAGAACCGGGTATCAGACATAGCAATCATATATATGGTATGGTCTGAATAAGGTAGTAGGCATAGCAAGCACAGACAATATGGTGTGGTCAGAACCGGGTATCAGACATAGCAATCAAATATATGGTATGGTCGGAATAAGGTAGTAGGCATAGCAAGCACAGACAATATGGTGTGGTCAGAACCGGGTATCAGATATAACAATCAAATATATGGTATGGTCGGAACTAAGGTAGTAGGCATAGCAAGCACAGACAATATGGTGTGTTCAGAACCGGGTATCAGATATAGCAATCAAATATATGGTATGGTCGGAATAAGGTAGTAGGCATAGCAACCACAGACAATATGGTGTGGTCAGAACCGGGTATCAGACATAGCAATCACATATATGGTATGGTCGGAATAAGGTAGTAGGCATAGCAAGCACAGACAGTATGCTGTGGTCAGAACCGTATGTCTGACATAGCAATTAATGGTATGGTCGGAACCAGGTACAAGACAGCACGCAAAGACAAAATGAGTTGGCCGTAATCACGCACTAGCACGAGAATCACCCCTTATACAATGACACCAATCAAAGGCGATATATACTGTATTTGATTCCTATTTACGAGTTGCTTTGCATACCAAGTACATACACGAGAAACAAAGCATATGTTTGATGAACATTTAAATACTTCAAATATAACCATCATGCGTGTGTTACACACATACTAACCACATTCCCTCGACTTAACAGTTGTCGATGCGTTTCGGGAGTCATCTGCCCTCGGTAAGCTATGCAACACTACTATGAACTTTTTTCCTCTCCCAACAGGATATATCTCACCTCTGAATGACGACTGTAGAGAAAAGAAATTATATGTATTAACTGTTCAACTATAACAACCAATCAATACGTATAAGCAATAAGGCCAAACTGGCCTTCAGTCGCTCACATGATGATCTTCGCAAAGCTGAAATAAAACATTAAACAGGCTTATAATTAGATCACGCAGTCGCATCTCACATTCCCGCTCCCGCCTTTAAGTGTTCAGGCCGAGTAAGTCTATATAGGGTTATAAGGTTGGGGATCTCAACGGTTTCCAAGTTGGGACCTAGGGGCCAATGTTGGTTGGATGGTTGTATCCGTCTGTTCAAGCACAGTAAGTGTATATATGGTTATAAGGTTGGGGATCTCAACGGTTTCCAAGTTGGGACCTAGGGGCCAATGTTGGTTGGATGGTTGTATCCGTCTGTTCATGCACAGTAAGTGTATATATGATGTTAGGGTTGTGATCTCAACAGTTTCCAACTTATGGCCCAGGGGTTATGTTTTCAGGGGTGGGGATAGACTCCAGCCAATGCTGGCTGGATGGTTGTATCCTTGTGTACATGTCCAGTTAGTGTATATATGGTTAAAGTGTGGGGATGACCGCCGTTTCCAAGTTATGACCCATGGGCTATTTTCCCGGTGGTGGGAATGGACCACAAACCGATGCTGTTTGGATGGCTGTATCCGTCTGTTCATGCCCATTGAATGCATATATGGTTATTGGGTGGGGATCTCAACGGTTTCCAATTTATGACCAGGGGATATGGACCCAGGATTGGGGACGGTCCCCGGTGCCTATGATAGTTGAACAAATTTGGTAAAGGACCTTAGACTTGTGCTACGTGCAAAATATTAGACCTACAGCTCTTGTAGTTTCAAAGAAAAATATTTGTTAAATAGTTTCCTATATAACTCTATGTAAAACTGTGACCCACTAACATATATCTTGCCTCATGGTGGAATAGCTTGTATGTTGTTTAACCATGGGTTTGTATTCACCTTAGCATTCATAGTGTTATGATTAAAAACACTTGGTAAAGGACCGTAGGTTTATGCAACATCCACAATATTATACCTCTAGCTCTTGTAGTTGTAGTCAGACATGTTTTCTTTTTTTTTCTATAAAAGTATGCAAAACTGTAATAGGTCTCAGTTGGGGGTATGTAAATGGATAGGTTTATAAGCGCGTCACTACTGTCTCGCCGCACAGCTAGCTTTTATGGCGATATCGGTAGAGCGTCCGCTTCACATGCAAGGGGTCCCGAGTTCAAACCCGCTTAGTGCCTAAATATGTATATGTAATTTTTCCGGTCCGATTACAAAACATGCAAAATCTCTATAAACAAACTTAGGACCCCGGGGATGCAGCAATTTTTGTCACCGGGAACTTCATTTCAGCAAACTTGATAGTTAAGGAGTTGATGATCATTAATAAAGGAAAACTGTCGCGAAATCTATTCATTGTTTCTTAAGAAGGTTTCGACCTTTTATGGCAACGGTGGCCTCCTTGACTTTTGAAAACCATTGACATAAGGGTCATCCATGTGAAGTTTGGTTAAAATTGACAAAGCGGTTTCTGAGAAAAGGTTGTTTATGCGAAAGTTAACGACGGACGGACGGACAACGGACAAAGAGTGATCCCAATAGCTTAGCTGAGCCCAGTTGATAATAATAATAATTATATTAATTAAGCATAAATAAATGCAGTTATACGTCCCGTTAACGCATCTTATTATGTTATACAGCTAACTCAGAGGTTAGAGTAGCTGAAGGATGTAGTTTCCCAACATACATTTCTCCGCCGCAAGGGAGCGAACCCACGTGAGATAGAGGTTTGTAGCTCCAAAGGTCAAGGCCTTATCCACTGAAATACCGAGGCCGCTATAAGTATTAAGCAAAAATGGAGACAAAACGCATGCATACTAAAAATGTTGCAAAGTGCTCAAAAACGGTATCATAAAGAAAATAAACTGATCCACATCCCGCAATCAACAGGCACATTTTACACCGTTTCTAAAGCTACTGAAGACGTGGTGTATATACATATATCCAAACTCTATAGACACAATATGAACGGCTTTAACAAGCCAGGCCAAACCCCAAAACTAGAACGTCGAATAAGAGTTACCAACTAATAGTTCAATTTACACATATTTAATTACGTGTATTTTAAGACTTCATCGGCACATATACTCGTGTGGTTCCCGGGCAAGAATAGGACCACTGGTTGTCCAGACAGAGGGGTAAAATCCCCTCAAATTCATGTTCATTTTATCATTGTTGTCATGTTCATTAAAGGTCTTCATCGTGATCCCTGTATTGATTCAGGTCTACTTGAGTGGTGGCAGAAAACAATCATCGTGGTTTCAGCGAAAAATGAGGTGTTCTCATGAGAATTTGCAGCAAATCTGCAGTCCTACAGTTGAGAAGATTTTTTGGCCCATACTACATATTTGTATCTAGATTTAAATGTAAATAGAGAGCGAGTCTGGCATGTTCATCCGGTTGGTGCGCCGAAAACCCCCAATCCAACTCAATTATTTAACAAGTATTATAACCAATCAATACCATGGTTAGAATAAACATAGTTTTTGAATTGAATTGGGGTTTTACGGCGCAGCAACACCTGAAAAGTTATATGGCGCCTAACAGAAATGAACATGCCAGGTTCATCCTCCATTTTCATCAAGATAAATAAAATGGGCCTAGAACCTTCTAACCTGCAGAACTGCAGAGTTGCTGCAAATTCTAAAGTAGACAAATCCAATAACGATGGAGTCAGTTTTCACGTTTGCATACGCGGTGTCATTATGAAGACCTTGAATAAGCATAAAACATGGGGGTGGGGTGGGCTTAACACCCCTCTACCTCTAGCGAGATTTGCAGTGGCTGTATTCTACCCCGGCAAACACACGGGGCTAAACATAGTTTATCTTTTCGAACATATTTTTTTTTATCTTTTTCAATATTCACTACACAAACATATTAAAAAGAAAATTGATTATTTATAGTTTATTTTTAAAAATGTCATGCTCACCATTCTTAGCATCTTGGTCACGTTTTGTCGTAGTCTAATGAGAAAACAGCGATATTCCGCTTGTTGGCCTTCCAGGTGGATCTCAAATCCTAGGATACTTGCAGCGCCATCTGCAAAGAAAAATAAATAATATAACACATTTGTGTTACATATGGACTGATATCAGAACGGCATGCAGGGATTCTTCAATATAATATTATTCAATACACCTCTGCTATATAGCCTATACAGAACCCCGTCTTTATTAACACAATATGTTCACTACCACCTAATTTGTGGACACAAATATTCACCCCCGAACATAATTTATAACTGTTGTCATCCCGTCAAAATGAGTTTATGCAAAAGGTGAACAAATAATTGCCAAAATAACCGTGTGTCTCGATATCTCAGTGATTTGTTTCGTAATGAACGTAACCACAGACGCCGGTGTTTACGTGCACCGGAAGTGATATTCCGTGTGTGCACCGGACAACTATCCCGACTTCACGAGAAAGGGCGTTTTTTTCCTAAATTTGGCAATATCCTGGTTTGACCCCAAATGGGGATGAAATATTTTGAGAAAAAAAATCAAACTGAATTTAGGTCATTTACTAAAATTTAAATTAATCGTTGCGATTATTTTAAATTTCAGTAAATGACCTAAATTCAGTTTGAATTTTTTGGAGATGTCCGTTTTATTTGTAATTATGAGTTTTTCTTTAGAATACTTCATTTGATATTGTTTTCTATTGGCATGATGAACAGTAGTGGTTAGTTTAGGAACTTTTGCAGTTCGCAATTTGTATACCGAACTGCAAACTATTTCAAATATATAACAACATGGCCGTTTTATTTAAAATTATGCTTTTTTCTTTAGAATACTTCATTTGATATTGTTTTCTATTGGAATGATGAACTGTAGTGCCTTCAGCACCGTTAGTTTAGCCAGTTGACAATTCGGCCGAATTGCGAACTGGGAGCCAGAACCCAGTTCGCAGTTCGTAATTCGAATAACGAACTGCAAACTATTTCAAATATATAACAACATGGCCGTTTTATTTAAAATTATGCTTTTTTCTTTAGAATACTTCATTTGATATTGTTTTCTATTGGACTGATGAACAGTAATGCCTTCAGGTTCGTTAGTTTAGCCAGTTGCCAATTCGGCCGAATTGCGAACGGGAGCCAGTTCGCAGTTCGCAATTCAATTTTTTTTTTCTTTACAATATTTCATTTGATATTGTTTTATTTTCATAAACAGTAGTGCCCGGAACATAATTACTTTAGCCAGTTGCCGTTTGGTCCGAATTGCGAACTGGCAGCCAAAACCCAGTTCGCAATTCGAATACAACTGGTTATAACATGTCCGCCTTGTTGTTTATATGGCAATACGTCATCATAGAGTCCACAATCTGTCCGATCCAACCGCTAAACATGCAGTACGTTGCAAAATGAGTCAACCGCTAAACATGCAGTACGTTGCAAAATGATAGAGTCATAACCTCTTTTGATAAACTTTTTAACTAGTTTAATAAAGATTGTATGAAATTGATTATGACGGAGGATCTTAAGATAGGATTTATTCCGTTCTAATTACATTTAAAAATGTATGTATTGACGGAATAAATCGCATAGTGATATATCTTGAAATTATATCAATCAGCAATACAATAACAGAACTAGTAAGATACGATTTATTCCGTAATACTCACAATTCAAAAAAGTATTTATTGGCGGAATAAAGCGCAAAAATAATATATATTGAAACTATATCGGCGTATATTATAAAAACAATATTACTAGTAAGATACGATTTATTCCGTGCACATTACAATTAAAATCAAAGTACTGAAAGTACTGAGGCGTAGGTTGGTCGAAGAGGATTTACTGTCTAGATCCTTTGTCATGTTGAAGGGGCGTGAAAGAAGCAGAATGCGTTGCATTTGTTTTGTTATATTTTTATTGAAACAAAGTAATGCCATTTATGTGAAGAAGCCTGCCAACAGCTGTATTATGACAATATTATCAAATGTGACTTTAATACGTATGTTGTAAATTGTGAATGTGTATGACGGGGAAGGGATTTTAATACGCATGTTGTAAACTTTGAATGTTTATGACGGGAAAAAGACTTTAATACGTATGTTGCAAACCTTGAATGTTTATGACGGGATAGAGACTTTAATATGTATGTTGTAAACTTTAAATGTTAATGACGGGGAGGGACTTTAATACGCATGTTGTAAACTTTGAATGTTAATGACGGGGTATGGATTTTAATACGTATGTTGTAAACTTTAAATGTTAATGACGGGGAGGGACTTTAATACGCATGTTGTAAACTTTGAATGTTAATGACGGGGTTGGGACTTTAATACGTATTTGTAAATTATGAATGTTGATGACGGGGTAGGGACTTTAATACGTATGTTGTAAACTTTGAATGTTGATGACTGCATAGGGACTTTAATACGTATGTTGTAAACTTTGAATGTTGATGACTGCATAGGGACTTTAATACGTATGTTGTAAACTTTGAATGTTGATGACTGCATAGGGACTTTAATACGTATGTTGTAAACTTTGAATGTTTATGACGGGGTAGGGACTGTAAGACGTATGTTGTAAACTTTGAATGTTTATGACGGGGTAGGGACTTTAATACGTATGTTGTAAACTTTGAATGTTAATGACGGGGAGGGACTTTAATACGTATGTTGTAAACTTTGAATGTTTATGACGGCGTAGGGACTTTAATACGTATGTTGTAAACTTTGAATGTTTATGACGGGGTAGGGACTGTAAGACGTATGTTGAAAACTTTGAATGTTTATGACGGGGTAGGGACTTTAATACGTATGTTGTAAACTTTGAATGTTAATGACGGCGTAGGGACTTTAATACGTATTTTGTAAACTTTGAATGTTGATGACTGCATAGGGACTTTAATACGTATGTTTTAAACTTCATAAAATATTGTCTTGTCTTGGCTATTTAAGAAGTAACTTTGTCTCGTCTGCTAGATGTAAAAATGAATTATCTGAAAACATATTTCTTCAATAATTCAATCGTATAAACACACGCTATTTGATACATAATACAATTTAGCATTATGTTTTATTAGATTTCACCCACTGAGATATATAATCTCAGAATTGCTCTCTTAAGAAATAGCAAACTACCGTATGTTATGTTTTTGACATACGGTATAACTACAAACAGTGGTGTTACATTCATCAAATACTAGCAGAACATTGTTATGTTATGAAACGACTAATTCCAATACATACGAGAGTAAGCAAGAGAGTTACAGACCGTCGTCTGCTTTCATAATATAAATGTATACTATACCATTTTGTACAATTGTTTACTATACATACCTTTATGGCAATTAATGTACTTATGGCAAAAGATGTGATCTTCTCTGCTGTCAGTTTAAGAATGACCAACGTTACTGATAAAAAGTATTTTATTAATATCAATCAAATCAACCAGTCAAATGAATGATAGATAGACAAGTTTGTACTTGTTCTAACGTGTCCAGACATGTAGCAATGAGTCGTCGTCTATTTATACACCGGGATTTTCCAATTAACTATAAGTATCGCTTTTTCAAAAATGAAGCGGTTAACATTCCTTGCTCAAACAGATTTAAAACGTGCGTGCGCATACATGATACACACAGACTTGTCGAAATGTAACTGCACCGACAGTGACGGCGTCATTTGTTTATATATTAGAGGACGTATTATCGATGTTTACCTGTATTGAAAAATCCGTCCGCCGAGCCGTGATGACGTCATTCATATAGACAGAGAAGTTTCCGTAGCGTTAAATATTGATACTATCTTGTTTTGATTTTTAAGAGTGCCATAGATCGGGTTTTCCAACATTTATGAGCAGGGTTTTCCAACATTTATGAGCAGGGTTTTCCAACATTTGTGAGCAGGTTTTCCAATATTTATGAGCAGACGACACTTGTTAATTTTAACTTACCTATACTTTTTTCAAAAATTTACAGCACCGACAGGGGCGATAATTTGTATAGACAAAGAAGATCTAAAGTGTCGTGATGTACTGCTTGTATGAACATATTAAAATTGAATTTATTATATAATAGGCCCCACCTTAAATCAGCATTTTAACCTCTATTAACATTTAAGTAAACAAGAGGGCCAAGATGGCCCTGAATCGATGAAATAATTGTCCTCTCGCAAGTGCTGATTGAAGATGTTTAAGTCTTTCCATATACAAGTCTATTTAAAAAAATGCAAAATCTCTACATACAAACTTTGGACCCAAGGGTTACAGCCATCTTTGACCCCAGGGACTTTAAATGAGCAAACTTGATATACCAGGGGTTAGCGATCATGGGTACGATCAAGACGACAAGAGGGCATGTTGGTGCTCTACAAGCTAAAATGGCTCTTATATCAAAGCGTTTCATCATTAAATTCTTTCAATACCGTTTTACAAGTGCAAACAACAACAACATCCTCAACCCACAACTCCATGCTAACAATTTAAAAGAAGATTTTTTAACTTTTCCATACATAAATCTATGTAAAACATGCAAAATCTTTATAAACAAACTTTAGTAAAATTAACAAAAGAAAAAACGCATCCAAGCAGTAAACAACAATAAAAATGAAGGGTTAAAAAAATAAAAAAAATACCTCCAGTGGGATTTGAACCCACGGCCTTAGCTTCCCAGTGTACAAGAAGTAATTCAAAGATTTTGTATGGTGGCCATCTTGGATGTCACGTTTAACTTATTTTAACAAATTTGAAAAAACATTCATCTAAGGATCATCCATGTGAAGTTTGGTCAAAAATCTGGCTCTTGTAGTTTCAGGAAGAAGATTTTTTAATTTCTTTCCTGTATAAGTCTATGTAAAACTGTGACCCCCGGGGCAGGTCCAAATTTTACCCCAGGGTCACCATTTGAACAAACTTAGTAGAGGCCCATAATCTGATGCTACATGTAATACATCAGAGCTCTGTGTCTTGTGGTTTCAGAGAAGAACATTGTTTAAAGGTTTTTCCTATATAAGTCGATGAAAATCATGCAAAATCTCAATATACAAACTTTGGACCCCCGGGGCGAGGCCATTTTTTAACCCGATGACTTCCATTGCACAAAATTAGTAGCATGGGTATCGGCGATCATTTTCAAAGTAAAACTGTTGAAATCTGTCCAGCGGTTCTTGAGAAGAAGATTCTTTCAGGTTTCAATTATATATAATAATGGCGGTCATCTTGGACGTCGCGCTGACCTAATTTTAACAAATCTAAAAAGCATTCATCTAAGGATCATTCCTGTGAAGTTTGGTCAAAATTGGTCAAGCGATTTCTGAGGAGAAGTCGTTTGAAGCGAAAGTTAACGACCACGACGGACGGACGACGGACGAAGAGTGATCCCTTCGGCTCAGGTCATCTGAAAAGCAGCCACCTTGTTAGATCCCGTGTTATACTTACTGTGTTGTGGTGGTTTCCACTGCACGATCAGTCCTGGTTTATTCTTCCCATTGACGTCTTCCTTACAGAACGGCTCCGCCACAACTTCCGACGGAGCGTCGCCACCCCATCCGGTTCGGTCGTACAGGTCCGGAAACGATTTGTTCATTGCAAATAGCGAACATTCTGGAAATTATTGATTGTATTATTTTACCATTTTACCTACACAGATAGTATGCGATTTTGTTTTCCACCACCCACGACAAATATATACACAGTTTAATGAACATGGCAAACATGGCAAAATGAACATGAATTCTGGTGGGGGCAGATTTTAATTTTACCCCTCTGCCTGGATAAACAGTAGCCCAATTCTTGCCCGGGAACCACACGGTGCCTACATGGTTGAAATGACAATCGTATGCCCATATCAACTGAACAACTACCAGCACTAGAACGCTTACAGCAGTAACATATACACATGGTGAAGCTACCTCCGGTTGGAGGTATATGCAAAAATGTTATCTAGTATATAAATAAATTCGGGGGTTGCGGAAAATAGTGAAGGGACAGGGTCAAAGACTTGGCATATACTAAGTACGCGTTTTTCCAGAAGATATAGTTAATAAATTACCATTTTTTAGCTCTACTGGCCAAGGGCCAGCAGAGCTTACGGGATGGCGAGTTGTCCGTCGTCCGTCGTCTGTCGTCCGTCCGTTAACTTTGACCTCGTTAAGACAATAGGGCCTTAATTTTTCATTCTTTACCAAACTTTACCAGATTGTTAATGTCAATAAAAGCTCGGGCAAGTTCAAAAGCCAGCCGTATCGAACTAGTAACAGTGGAGTTATGGCCATTGATTTAGTTAAAAATGCTATATTTTGCCTCGTTAAGACAATAGGGACTTCATTTTTCATTCTTTACCAAACTTTACCAGATTGTTAATGTCAATAAAAGCTCGGGCAAGTTCAAAAGCCAGCCGTATCGAACTAGTAACAGTGGAGTTATGGCCATTGATTTAGTTAAAAATGCTATATTTTGCCTCGTTAAGACAATAGGGACTTCATTTTTCATTCTTTACCAAACTTTACCAGATTGTTAATGTCAATAAAAGCTCGGGCAAGTTCAAAAGCCAGCCGTATCGAACCAGTAACAGTGGAGTTATGGCCATTGATTTAGTTAAAAATGCTATATTTTGCCTCGTTAAGACGAGTTTTTCATCCGATCTTTACCAAACTTTACCAGATTGTTAATATCAACAAAACTCAGATAAGTTTGAAAACCAGCCAGATCGGAGTAATAGCTGAGTTATGGCCCTTGATTTCGTAAAAAATAATAGGGCCTTGATTTTTCATCTGATCTTTACCAAACTTTACCAGATTATTATTTTTTAATTATTATTATATGTTACTCGTTTAAATGTTGTTGTTTTTTTGTGTTTTTTTTTGGGGGGGGGGGGGGGGGGGGGGGGGGGGGTCATATCGCGCTTTTGCTCCAGTTCGCTAATTTTTGAGTTATGGCCCTTTGACATTTTTACTTTAAATTTCTTGTCGACGCTACTCCTCCTAAACGGCTTGTTTGATTTCTACGAAATTTGGCAGGAAGTCTCAGTATGATGTCTAGTTGTGCAAAGCGTTGTATATCAATGAAATCTTGAACAAGTTCGAAAACTAGCTACATCTTGTTAGTAACGACAGAGTTATGGCCCTTGTTTTTTTGAAAAATGCTATGATTACCAGGTCAGCGATCTAAGGCCATTCTAGCCTTGTTTTTGTTTTTTTTGCAATGTTTCAAAAGAAGTACTGATGGGAATCCACAGGACCTCTTGGGCCTCTTGGTTTTGTAACTTTTCCCGATTACTTTGCAGAAGTATGTAAAGTGTACGGAACTGTAATACAGAATACATGTATGCAATTGTATTAGCTCTGTTGAACCTCATTTTTCAAAGAACGCATTCTTCACACGTGTGAAGAATCCGGCAGCATTCTTCTCAGAATTCGTACGCATTTTTCACATTACCTGCGAAATTTGCGTATACCATCTATTTATCATGTACCATGAATTGTTCTACTCACGTATTAGGTAAACTCAAGATACATTTGATAGTTAAGGCCGAACTGGAATAGTTCTGCTAATATTGCATTAAAACCCTAACCACTATTTTCGTGACATATATTACCTTAAGGCATATCGAGTGGTTACATCCAAAACCTACTATCGCTATATTTTAAAAGTTTTTAGGAGCGCATTTTTTCTATATCACATTTTTAAAAGTTGACGTTTTTAAATTTTGATCTTGCAGTTTTAATTTTAAAAAATATGTTCTATCATCTATTTAATGAATAATAAAGAAATCTTAAAGTTAAGTCGGTCAAAACTGATAATCTTGTGTTGGCAGTCGTAAATTAGTGTTCTGGTCATTTTACTGTACCAGCCAATTACTCTATAAAATGATAGCTGTTTTTGGCCGGCGTTATTTGAGCCGGAAGTGGATCTTCTGGAGTCTGCCAACACATGCTGTAGAACGCCTAAATGGTAATGCCATATTTTTCAAAAATGTGTGCTTTTAAAATGCCAAAACCTGCCTTATAATTGTGCACTATTCTGTCCGAAGCATAACTGGGGGGAAAACTAAAACAGTAAGAGTTACGCGCAACATGATGTCTTGACGTGTCCATCATACATGTTTCAAGCGACCTTCATCTTGACAAAATCGAGGGTTTATAGTAATTGTTAACGAGGTCAAGCACTGTTGTCAGCATTCAGTAGGGTAGCATTCTTCCATCAATGAAGTTAAATGCAAATATTGTTGTATGGACAGGCTTTACCATTCCATAGACCGGATTTTTTATTAAATGTGCAATCCTACCCAAAAACAGTCTACTGAATGTTAAAATAACATGCCTTAAATTTTGAATGTTGATGCATCTATTGATGAACAGTTGTGTTCAGTTAACACCACTGTGGAATGCAATAAAATACCTGGATTAAAACAACACAAAAGTTCATCATTTATAAAGGTCCTGCATTATTATCAGGATTCAAACATTTAAAACTGAATGATTACCGTAACTGATTAGGCAAAGATTATAATGAACATTATGCAAAGTGCATACTCTATGAACTTAAAGATTTGTTGTAAATTATAATTTTTGTTATGGTGTATTATAGGAAACTGTTACTGTTCCATCTATATCTATGAACTACTTTACGCTTAAATTGATAATGTTATACTGATAAAGGGTAGCCAAGATCTAAGCTTTGTTCAATTTTATCAGTGGCACATACCAAAATTGAAACTGTCCGTCATTGTTGATTCTGATTTTTACGTTCGAGTGCTGTTCATGACAAACCATTGCCTAGTGATCATACATTATGGGATTATGTGCCGAGGATGTGTTCTAATGCTGTCGTTGTTGAAAAACTACTGAATGCAGTTGCAAAATTCAGCGTTTGGGGTGGAAATCAAGACCCTGACCTTCAAAAATTTGTACCAGTTGGAGCATACATAGACTTAAAAAATGGACCGAGTCGACAAGGATATCGTGATTGTTATACAAACCTTATTCAAAGGGGTGTAGGGTTTCAGACGGATATTGTGGCTATGATTCATAAAGAACTGTACAAAAATGAAGAACTACGAGACCATCAAAAAATCGTTGGTCTCCTACATGCTGAGATTCGGATTAAAAATGATCTTGTGTACGACAAACACTCGGGAGAGTTAATAGGCTTTGTTGACCTGGGGGCATGAACAATGACCTTTTACACATCGACGAATGTCTGAATAAACAATCTAAGCAAATTGCTAAGTGCGTGCTTGTGTTAATGGTCAGAGGGATGTCGACTAGTCTCAAATTTCCCCTTGCACAGGTATTACATCTGATCAACTTTTTTCAATTCTGTGGAAAGGTATTGAAATTCTTGAAGTTGACCTAGGCTTGACAATGCTCTTCATAACGAGTGATGGAGCATCTCCTAATCGCCGTTTCACAATGCTGCATCGAGGAAATGAAAACAATGGAGTTTCTTACAGAGCAGAAAACATTTTTGCATCGGAAGATCGATTTATATACTTCTTTTCGGATCCGCCTCACTTAATCAAGACAGCGAGAAATTGTTTTTCAAATTCCTACTCCCACAATCAATGTAGGCGTATGTGGAAGGACAACAAGGACATAACATGGATGCACATTGTTGACCTGTATAAGGACCACTGTAGCGGGATTTATAAAAGATGCAATAAGCTTACTAAAGCCAACATTGACATAACATCATTTGGGTGCATGAAGGTGAGCTATGCAGCCCAAGTTCAGAGTTCGACAGTAGCAGACGCCTTGACATGTTGTATGGCGACACCACAGCTGACAGTAGCAGACGCCTTGCCATGTTGTATGGCGACACCACAGCTGACAGTAGCAGACGCCTTGACATGTTGTATGGCGACACCACAGCTGACAGTAGCAGACGCCTTGACATGTTGTATGGCGACACCACAGCTGACAGTAGCAGAGGCCTTGACATGTTGTATGGCGACACCACAGACGCCTTGACATGTTGTATGGCGACACCACAGACGCCTTGACATGTTGTATGGCGACACCACAGCTGAAACGGTAAAATTTATACGACACATGAACAATTTTTTCGATTGTTTAAATGTTCGGAGCATCAGGGAAACCGATAGAAGTAGAAATGAAAACATGACACCGTACACCTCAGCAGATGACCCTAGAATATATTACCTCGTCCGGGACTTTCCTGGGTACTTGAGTGAACGGCGACAAAGTGTGGAAACCCGACCTGGCGTTTTCACAAAAGGTCAAAAATCGACAATGCAGCTGAGTTATCAGACACTAGAAGGACTAGAAATGACAGTCAGATCTGCAGTAGAATGTGTTCGGTTTTGTTTTGAAAAGGGGATGGACTTCGTTCTAACCAACCGGTTTAGCCAGGACCCCATAGAGCAGCATTTTGGTATGCATAGAACAAGTGGGGACTACAACACCAATCCAACTGTGGAAAAGTTTAATCATGTCTGAGGACTGTTGGGAGTCAGGCAATCGCTCCCATGAGAGGAAACACAAAGAGGCGTCTACAGTTAGACCCCTTTGATGACTCGCCTCTTCAGAAGAGACGAAGAAACTCTCGGTGATTCAGAAAAGGAATGTATGTGTATATTAACATGTACAGTTCAATCAATGTGGTATGGAATTTATGTGTTTAGTGGCAGTGTTAATTATTTCGAAGGATTACTATTCTCATGAATTACATTTTTTGGCCAAATAAAATTGTATGTGTAGTTCCTATAATATTACATGCTAAAAAAAAGAGTAGGTAGGTAGTGAAAATATTCTGTTGTTTTATTTTATTCAATACTTTTAAAATGAAATAAACTACATGTAACTTCAAAATATATTTGTTGATATCAGGTACAAAACATGGGCAACACAATTTAATTTGAGAAAAGGTATTGGTTTTTTTTGCATGCAAAATTTGATCAGTGGGGAAGGCAGGACCACACATATAATTGTATTTCTTCAAGGAAAATGTACGGGTTTTCATTGAGTATATAAGAATTCGGGCTAGTGACATAAATATGTTAATTCAAAGACTTTGCAAGTACTCAAATACGAAATTGTCGGAACCGTAACCATAGTAGTTTCGTATAATATTTTTTGAAATATCTTAAAAGATGTTGCCTTATATAAGGCTCGAACCCTGAACCTTCGGTTCAGTAGACACAGTAGACGACGCTCTACCCGACTGCTCAAGCGCAGTTGGTGTGTTGCGGTTTTAAATAGTATATAACAAATGCCACGATATGCGATCTGATTGGTTCAGATTATTTGGCATGTGAACGATCTCTAAGTCTTAACACTTTGTTTTATTGGAAAAAGCTGTATCAAATGTATAACATTTTTAAAATGTGTGTACGTGTATGTCACAGTGTTTGTTCCAGGCCACTTGCTCTGGTGCATCAATTTTTCTTGTTTGAAATATCCTTCAGTGTTTGTCGAATAGACTTTGTGCGATCACTAGAAGGTTGGAGAGAAACCATCACATGTCTAGCACACGCATTTCCTCTTACTGCTAGAAACAATGACACCATCTTCTCAAGAAGTAACGAACTCAGCTTTCCAATGTTTAACCTTTCCACATACAACTGGACCATAAATTCCTCCATGATGTTTTCTTTCAAGGCGGTCTTGCAGTAACTGGTCGCATGTAAAATGCTGACAGATTGCTTTCAGCTTCTGTGGGTTCAGTACATTTGAACCATTTTAATTAAACTAGTACCTAAATAAAGATATTTTCAGCTCGCATTAGGCGTTCTGAGGGTTCAATACTATATGAACTATATCTGATCTGTTGATTCAATACATTAATGAACCTTATACATAAGACTAAAAATAGGAATTCATACCATACATGTTATATTATTGTACCGTGTATCGGTCACAGAATATTTTAAAATTCTGTGGGTTCAGAACATTCGCTGAACCTTTTACAATTAAGCTAGTACCAAAAGAAAGATACTTCGGCTCGCATTAGGCGTTCTGAGGGTTCAATACTAATGAACCGCGTATCTTGTACCAGTACTCATTTTCTAGATTACATTAAGTGATCTGCTGGTTCAATACGTCAATGACACGCTTGCGTTATATAGAACACATGCACATGTATCAATAGCCATATCCAACAATGTTTTATCCGTTTAACGGAATAAATCGATACTCTATATATGAGTTACAGAATAACAATACACATTTATATCTTAAAGCTACAGAGTCCCTATATCAATCGATTTCTTCTTTGTAGGCGTGTCTTTATTTGTAACTTCATGTTCACCAGCTCATGTCGAAATCGGGTATTTAAGCGAGCAAATATAGCGAAGGAAATCATTTACTGTATATATAACGACCAGTGCACATCGTACCTATACACAGGTAACAGTAATTTTTACAAACAAAAACAAAGTTAGCTTCTTTCGGGGCTCGAACACACGACCTTCTGATTTCAAGTCCTGTGCTCTATCCACTGAACTACAACGCTACTTGAGGAAAAAGCAAACTAACTACCATACATTATGAGGCAAAATAACTTAACATATTTGAACGCAACTAATGATGGATCAATAAATATACAGTCCATATTGTCGCACGTGTAAATTAACATTGCCTGGTGTAATACTGTATCTTATCAATATGAAACTAATACTTCGCCACAAATCAACCATATCTCGACTTGTTATTTAGCGCTTGATGAGTTTGTGCGCGCACTCTTGTTATTACGTAATGCCTATTTAGTGTTAAAAATGCTACAAAATACCAATAAATAGCAGTGGTCTAGAGGTTCAGCGTACATCTTTCAAATCTTACAAGTGCAAGGCTGTGGTTCAAATCCCATTCCGGGCAACTACTTTTTATCACATATATTCTGGAGCCGTATATTTATCGATGTTACCTGTACGGAGGCTAAATAAAAATGTGAAATTGTACGTAGCGATTTCTCCTTATATACCGACTTTTGGGGTGTTCGTCGATTTGAAACTACTTCACACGTGACCCATTCATATTCATGAGTTATTACCAGTTAAAATAGGGACTGTACAGCTTTAAGTATATGCATTGTTTATAAACATGCATCAATTACACAATTAATAGTAATAAGAAATAATAAGGGGACCCCTGAAGAGATTGCCTTCTATAATCAACAGTTAGTAATATGCAAAAAAAAACAGTTTGTCTTATACTATTCTTATAATTAATATTAATTATTAAACAAATTACAAAAAAAATGTAGAGAAACTAACGGGACGCCGTGAGTTGGACTAAATTATATTGCCGTGTGTCCCTTTAACGTAGACTCATCACTTTCATCTTCCATAGATGTACTTACATCTACTTCTTCCTCAAAAGAAACCTCCATCACACTCTCAAACCTATAAGTAGCTACGATTCCTTCCATTAGATAACCCTGCAATTGTCGTTGAAAATCCGTGACGCTGTAAGGGAGAAACTATCGTGTCACTAGAATTGCAATCATCACCTTCTTTCTTTTCACTTTCATAATAAAAGTTTATTTTGTTTCATCCCGTTAAACAAAAAAAATGTGTTTTCAATTTAGGCTTAAATCACGATTGCGGTGTGTCCATTATTGGTATGGGGAAAAAACGCTTACCCAACACTCCTTGCCTACAGAATGGAGTTATTGCCATCTCGGACTGGAACTGAAAAAAAATAATGTATGTATGCATTGGTTAATCATCAATAATTACGCAGTCATATATTAAGTTTAGAATATTAATGCACATACATTCTGCAGTTTATATTGCTGAAATTATCTTAAAACTTCAAACAATATTTCATCATCTTCATTAGCAGCAGCAGCAGCAGCAGCAACAGCACCAGCAGCAGCAGCACCAGCACCAGCACAAGCACCACCAGCAGCAGCACCAGCAGCACCAGCAGCACCAGCACCACCAGCACCACCAGCAGCACCACCAGCACCACCAGCACCAGCACCACCAGCAGCAGCACCAGCAGGACAGCAACAGCAACAGCAGCAACAGCACCAGTAGCAGCAGCACCAGCACCAGCAGCACCAGCAGCACCAGCAGCACCAGCACCACCAGCAGCACCACCAGCACCAGCAGCAGCACCACCAGCGCCAGCACCACCAGCAGCAGCACCAGCACCAGCAACAGCACCAGCAGCACCAGCACCAGCACCAGTAGCAGCACCACCAGCACCACCAGCACCAGCACCAGCAGCAGCACCATCAGCAGCAACAGCAGCAACAACAACAACAACAACAACAACAACAACAACAACAAAAAATAATATCAAAAGCATCAATAACGTTATTCGACTGCCAACCAATGCTTATAGGGTGATAATAATGCGACCCCACACCATACCATTTTCTACGTCAAAAATATGGATAAGTTGATTATTTATATATATCGATAATATTCCCATTGTTTTGTGTGTGCTTGATTGTAGATACGATTGAACTGCAAAATAATGAGTATAAATCATCTACTCTGATCGCATGAGTATAAATCGCTTACTCTGATCGCATGAGTATAAATCGTCTACTCTGATCGCATGGGTATAAATCGACTACTCTGATCGCATGAGTATAAATCGTCTACTCTGATCGCATGAGTATAAATCGTCTACTCTGGTCGCATGAGTATAAATCGTCTACTCTGATCACATGAGTATAAATCGTTTACTCTGATCGCATGAGTATAAATCGTCTACTCTGGTCGCAATAGTATAAATCGTCTACTCTGATCACACGAGTATATATCGTCTACTCTGATCACACGAGTATAAATCGTCTACTCTGATCGCACGAGTATAAATCGTCTACTCTGATCGCACGAGTATAAATCGTCTACCCTGATCGCACGAGTATAAATCGTCTACCCTGATCGCACGAGTATAAATCGTCTACCCTTATCGCACGAGTATAAATCGTCTACCCTGATCGCACGAGTATAAATCGTCTACTCTGATCGCATGAGTATAAATCGTCTACTCTGATCGCATACTCTGATCGCATGAGTATACATCGTCTACTCTGATTGCATGAGTATAAATCGTCTACTCTGATCGCATGAGTATAAATCGTCTACTCTGATCGCATGAGTATAAATCGTCTACTCTGATCGCATGAACACATTTTAAAGCGTTCATGTGTTTTCTTAGAAGTAATTTATAACACGTATACAACTGGGTATTTAGGATTTTGCTAAGTACTTCGATTTAGTGCATCTTTCGACGTTCCTAATTCTAAAATATACCAGCTAAAGTTATTTTGACATCATGTTTTAATAGCATTACCACAAGAAATGCGTTTGCAAGGAAATTTTCGAAACATTTAATGTTAACGCTGAATTACAGTTACTTGAATTTCAAGCAGTTATAGACGGAACATCTACAATAAATAGGTAAAACTTTTATGGTTTTTTTTTATTATAATTCCTACCAATTTTAAGACGTTTATATCTTTATATCTATAACGGACTTTGATTCATGTTATGTGTTTTATCAGCACATTATATGTTTTCATATAAAAGGAGGGTAACTCTCAAAAGATGTAACAATTTATACAAAAAAACAATATTTTACAAACTATTGGTCAAAATAAAATACTTATAACACAACTATTCTAAAATATATTTAAACTAAGAAAATTAGTTAAAATAGAAAAGTGAGTAATTAGGAATTTTGTTCAGTGTATGGTAACGTAGGCTCAATAACGCAAGTATCCAAAGGATAAACATTAAGTGAAACGAACATTTTATATTTTAAAAAGCATAAATAATCAAAATGAGTTGTTACAATCAATTATTTCTAAATAAATGTTGCAATACAAATTTAATAGTTTACTGGATAATTTGTTTTAATTTATTTTGAGATGCGGAAAATAGAAAATGATTTAAAAACACACAATGTAACGGACATTGCAAGAACCAAAAATTATTAACATCATGGGCACGTATGTCTGTGATATCTGTAAGGTTTGGAATAGTTTTCGGATGTAACATCATTAATGTCTTAAGTTAAAAAAAACTTAATTTAACAAGATAACCTAAAATCTTCTTACCTGCAAAACTACAGAGTTGCTGCAAATTCCGATGTAAACACTAAAATTTTCGCTGGAGCCACAATCATTGTATTTTGAAATTAAATAAACCGCTCACTAGAACTATATCGAGGTCATGTTTTATTTTATCAACATGGAAAAATGTTTGCTTCAAAACAAGTCTTGGGTGAAAATAAAGCCAGATTGCTGTGTGTCCCATTGGATCAGATCGCTATATTTCGTATCATACAAACGCTATTCGCACTACACCTAATCGATGCAGATATGGTTAAGCTAGGATCTCATGTGTACGTGATGCGTGATGACGGACAACGCAGGCAACACAAAAACTGTCTCAACATCTAGTGTTGCAGCTATACCTGTATACTGTCCCAAATACTGGTATGCAGTTATACTATACGTATATATATATATATATATATATGAGGAGAAACATTTGGACAACCTTCGGACGAACTACGGCAGGGCGCCTAGCTATGACGAGATACACAGAAATCAAGCGTATGAATTCACTCCTTAAAAAAGGTAGCTAGTGTGTGTATTTCTAAGGATTATAGTCCCTCCACCTACGACAGGCGTCCTACCTGACGATTATAGGCACAATGTCTGCACTTTTATCTGTGTGTTGTTGTGTGATATGATGATATGTCTACTTGAAGCAGCGAACTCAATGGTTTCTTTATAGTGCTGCAACACTGGAATACCACGCCGTAGTAGACATGATACCCCCACCCGCCAGTCACATTATTCTGACACTGGTCAATCAGTCGCAGCACTACCCATTATTTGCTCCTCAGGCAAGGGTTACAAGTGACTACTCCATTTTTAAAGTCTTTGGTATGACGCGGTCGGGGACTCGAACCCACGACCTCCCGAATACAAGGCAGACGCTATAACCACTGCACCACAATGCATCGGTAAAAAACTGTATCTCTACATCATAACACACTCGTCTGGAGGCACAATTAACATATAGACGCATTCATACATACAATTATAGCTCATATGAGTGGGCCACATTTAAGCGTTCAACACACACAGCTATATTGAGACAGTGACAATGAAAGGTGCCGGATCTTGGGGATACTGTGAATTCAGTAAATATAATAAAGAGAGAATTTGAACTCACTACCGCAACTTTTTAAATTGGGATCTCGTAAGAGATTCACGTTCACAAGGCAGAATTATATATAGGGAGACACATTTGTGAACTACCGAGGACAGACAACCTTCGGACGAACTACGGCAGACGAGATACACAGAAATATATATATATATATATATTACTATACGCAATACGTATACATGGAATCACTCCTACTTGTTTTCAGTTATTTTTATCTAAACGCATTACGTATAATGCTTTGCGGACTACGTACTAATGGAATCCTAGCTTTATCCCATCTACTTCGTAGTGTACAGTCAAGAAACTGTAGATAATTTCCAAGTGCAAGTGCTTTAGTTTAAGTAGTTGCTTTTAACAAACAAAAAAAAGAACAAAAGAAAAAGAAAAGTATATTGATATGTTTTTCAGATCGCCCATACAGGTTTTGCAATAGTTTTTCACAAATTTGTGCATTTGATGATACAGTATTTGTTGACTTGACATCATTTCTACAAGATATGGCAAAGAAATGGAATAAGTAGAAACATGTTACACACTTTACGATACTGAACAGATAAGAATGATTATCGGGTATTACTTTAATAATTCCAAATATGATTCGTTTTCGAAATTGATGAAGTGGCAGAATAAGCCACACAAACGCCGTTAATGTTTGTTTACAAATTTCATTGATCTAACCTTTCGTACTATGCACTAACCTGTTCCCTCAATGTACAGATTCCCCAAGAGTAAGGAGCGGGAAAAAAGAGAAAAAAAGGAAAATGTTTTTCATTTGCAAAAATTCTAGGATATAATCGTCGAAGTAATATAGACGCGAAATCTTTTTTACCTTTTGGTGGGGATAAAATGCAGCCATTTTAAGTTGGAGGTAATACTTTTTTTCTTTCTTTTTGCCAAAATTAAGGTAGTAGGGTTGGTAATCCTAAAAATCAAAAAAATCGCTAGCCTGAAAAGTGTCATCGGCAAACTCTAGCTACCTGTACGAGTCATAATGCTATAGTAGGTACACGCCACAGCTATATAGCAGATACATCTATATAGCAGATACACACCATAGCTCTATAGCAGGTACACACCACAGCTCTATAGTCAGTACACACCAGAGCTCTACAGTAGGAACACAATAGCTCTATAGTAGGTACACACCCACACCATAGATCTATAGTAGGTACACACCACAGCTCTATAGTAGGAGCACAATAGCTCTATAGTAGGTACACACCATAGCTCTACAGTAGGTACACACCATAGATCTATAGTAGGTACACACCATAGCTCTATAGCTCTATAGTCGGTACACGCCATAGCTCTATAGTAGGTACACAGTAGCTCTATAGAAGGTACATACCATAGCTCTATAGAATGTACACACCACAGCTCTATAGTAGGTACACACCACAGCTCTATAGTAGGTACACACCACAGCTCTATAGTCGGTACACGCCATAGCTCTATAGTCGGTACACGCCATAGCTCTATAGAAGGTACACAATAGCTCTACAGTAGGTACACACCACAGCTCTATAGTAGGAACACACCATAGCTCTATAGTAGGTACACACCATAGCTCTATAGTAGGTAGACAATAGCTCTATAGAAGGTACACACCATAGCTCTACAGCTCTATAGTCTGGTACACGCCATAGCTCTATAGTAGGTACACAATAGCTCTATAGAAGGTAAACACCATAGCTCTATAGAATGTAAACACCACAGCTCTCTATAGTAGGTACACACCACAGCTCTATAGTAGGTACACACCACAGCTCTATAGTAGGTACACGTCAAAGCTTTATAGTCGGTACACGCCATAGCTCTATAGTAGGTACACAATAGCTCTATAGAAGGTACACACCATAGCTCTATAGCAGCTACACACCACAGCTCTATAGTAAAAACACACCACAGCTCTATCGTAGGTACACGCCAAAGCTTTATAGTCGGTACACGCCATAGCTCTATAGTAGGTACACAATAGCTCTATAGAAGATACACACCATAGCTCTATAGCAGCCACACACCGCAGCTATATAGCAGGTAGACACCGCAGCTCTATAGTAGGTACACGCCACAGCTCTATAGTCGGTACACGCCACAGCTCTATAGTAGCAACACGCCACAGATTTATATTAGGTACACGCCACAGCTCTATAGTCGGTACACGCCACAGATCTATAGTAGGTACACGCCACAGCTCTATAGTCGGTACACGCCATAGCTCTATAGTAGGTACACAATAGCTCTATAGAAGGCACACACTATAGCTCTATAGCAGA
>JAWPHD010020494.1:0-31607 GCA_037043455.1 Cyrtodaria siliqua | reverse complement strand
GTGCAACAAGGCGTGCCAAAACAAAAACTTAAGATAGACCTTACACTTTGCATTGTGTATTGTCCTTTTCACTGTATATTTCACCTTACTCTTTGTGTTTTGCATTGTCCTTTTCATTGTATATTAATTTAGCCTCAATCTTCGTCTTGTGTATTGTCCTTTTCATTGTATATTTAACCTTACTCTTTGCTATGTGTATTGTCCTTTCATTGTATATTAAACCTTACTATTTGTGTTGTCCTTTTCATTGTATATTTAACCTTACTCTTTGTGTTGTCATTTACATTGTGTATTTAACCTTACTCTTTGCTATGTGTATTGTCCTTTCATTGTATATTAAACCTTACTATTTGTGTTGTCCTTTTCACTGTGTATATAACGTTACTTTTGGCGTTGTGTATTGTCCTTTTCATTGTATATTTAATCTTACTCTTTGTGTTGTGTCTTCTCCTTTTCGTTGCATATTTAACCTTACTCTTCGTGTTGTCCTGTTCATTGTGTATTTAACCTTACTCTTTGCTATGTGCATTGTCCTTTTCATTGTATATTTAACCTTACTCTTTGTGTTGTGTATTCTCCTTTTCATTGTATATTTAACCTTACTATTTGCGTTGTGTATTCTCCTTTTCATTGTATATTTAACCTTACTCTTTGTGTTGTATATTCTACTTTGCATTGTATATTTAACCTTACTCTTTGCATTGTGTATTCTCCTTTTCATTGTATATTTAACCCTACTCTTTGCGGTGTGTATTCTCCTTTTTATTGTATATATAACCCTACTCTTTACGTTGTGTATTCTCCTTTTCATTGTATATATAACCCTACTCTTTGTGTTGTGTATTCGCCTTTTCATTGTATATTTAACCTTACTCTATGCGTTGTGTATTGTCATTTTCATTGCATATTTAACCTCACTCTTTGCGTTGTGTATTGTCCTTTTCATTGTATATTTAACCTCATACTTTGCGTTGTGTATTCTCCCTTTCATTGTATTATTAACCTTACTCTTTGCTTTGTGTATTCTCCTTTTCATTGTATATTTAACCTTACTCTTTGTGTTATGTAGAGCCCTTTTTATTATATATGTAACCTTACTCTTTGTGTTGTGTATTGTCCATTTTATTATATATTTAACCTTACTCTTTGCGTTGTGTATTGTCCTTTTCATTGTATATTAAACCTTACTCTTTGTGTTGTGTATTGTCCTTTTAATTATATATTTAACCTTACTCTTTGCGTTGTGTATTCTCCTTTTCATTGTATCTTTAACCTTACTCTTTGCGTTGTGTATTCTCCTTTTCATTGTATATTAAACCTTACTCTTTGTGTTGTGTATTCTCCTTTTCATTGTATCTTTAACCTTACTCTTTGCGTTGTGTATTCTCCTTTTCATTGTATATTAAACCTTACTCTTTGCGTTGTGTATTCTCCTTTTCATTGTATCTTTAACCTTACTCTTTGTGTTGTGTATTGTCCTTTTTATTATATATTTAACCTTACTCTTTGCGTTGTGTATTGTCCTTTTCATTGTATATTTAACCTTACTCTTTGCGTTGTGTATTCTCCTTTTCATTGTATATTAAACCTTACTCTTTGTGTTGTGTATTCTCCTTTTCATTGTATCTTTAACCTTACTCTTTGCGTTGTGTATTCTCCTTTTCATTGTATATTAAACCTTACTCTTTGTGTTGTGTATTCTCCTTTTCATTGTATCTTTAACCTTACTCTTTGCGTTGTGTATTCTTCTTTTCATTGTATATTAAACCTTACTCTTTGTGTTGTGCATTCTCCTTTTCATTGTATCTTTAACCTTACTCTTTGCGTTGTGTATTCTCCTTTTCATTGTATATTAAACCTTACTCTTTGTGTTGTGTATTCTCCTTTTCATTGTATCTTTAACCTTACTCTTTGTGATATGTATTGTCCTTATAAGTCTGTATTTAATCTGCTTTTTGTTTGTGGTACAGTACGGACATATGGTACCATTGCGTTGGGTGCTGTGGTTTCTGTAGGATCATTTCTATTGTTTACTTTTTTTAATTTAAGGGGAGACACGGCAATCTTGATTTTTTTAATCTCACGGTTTCCCGTTAGTTTTTCTACATAACTTGCATTTGTTAAATCATTAATATGAATTATAAGACTAGTATAAAGCAAATTGTTAACTCTTGATTATATTGCACCAATAGTATATCTATGGAAATCTATCCTAGATTAAGATGAAACTAATCAAACTCAAAATGTTATTTAATTATGTGCAAATAGGTTTAAGTCTAAATGATACTGTTTAAAAAAATCCAGATGCAAATGTCAATGATTGATAAACACGTCAATATTGCCATGTGTCCCCTTAAAGATTGCCATGTGTCCCCTTAAAGATTGTGTTGTTTTATTGTCTATTTTTGACTAAGAAATGATATAAATATATTAAAGGCATTTTCTGTAGTTGTTTATGCGCAGAAATGTGGGCGACTTCTCTTCTAAAGCTATTGGATGGATTTTCCTAAATATTTACAGGAATGTTCTTATTGATGTCTAGTTGTATGTTTTGTCTTTATTCAAGTTATATAAATGCCTATTATTCGAAAAATACATAAAATAGGAAAAATATAACATGTTGTAAAAATTCAAACAAAATTAAAAAATTTAAGCATAATGGTAGAGTTCCAAAAACCAATATTAAATCTGAATATGCATTGTGACCTAAAATTTTAATTGCATATATTGTCTTACTATATGTTCAAATAAGTGCCTAGGAAGTTTGAACAAATTCTGTTATTAGGAACATAACAATAAAGGAAAATATATTATTTCTATATAATTTCATACACAACTTGGCCTTTTAGCATAGGGAGGGTTTCAAAAAAAATAATTATAGGCAAGCATGGGGACCTAACATTTTTATTGCACATTTTGTTTTTATATATGTTAAACTATGTGCTTAGACAGTTTAAACATATTCTATTATTGGGAACATACAAAAAAAAAGGAAATTGTATTATTATGGGCTAATTTGTGCATAAATTGTTAGTAATGATCTCAACAGATTTTGTAAAAAAGATAGGTTTTACATAAAAATGAGCTTTAAATGTTATCATAATTAAATTTTCTTTACTTTAATACAATTTTAGCAGAATTGTGACCAATGAATAAATGATTAGACTTCAAAAATGTCTTATTTAGCTATTTCATGGACTTGTTCAACTTTTTGGACAGATTGACATGACGGTGGCATTACAATTTATTTTTTAAAATGTTAACAATTATGGTGACCTGCCATTATTTTTGCATTTTCTTTCTATATATATAACAGACTTACTGTACAAAAAGTTTAAAGAAAATCTGTTATGCAGAAAAAACGATAGAAAATGTCTTTTAGTTACAGTATGAATTATATAGATAACTTGAGAGATTATCAGATATAGAATTATATTATTTCAAACAGTATATCTGGTACCTAAATGTGTAGTAATTCCTCGACCTTTGATTTATTGAATGCGTATTGTGTCGCCTGCGTAGCATGGCAGACACTTAGATATCACTATGTCCATCGTCGTCCGTCCGTCACACTTTAACCTGCAACCTAACCTTGGGCATAACTTAAGAAGTATTTCACCTATGTTCATGAAACTTCACACACATCTTCATCTTAACCCAAGGAATGTTGTAACATATATTGGCAGAGTTATATCCCTTTCATAAAACTTTAACCTGCAACCTAACAAAGCTCATAACTTGTCCTCAAACTTTATAGTTATATTGTACTTGCTGAACTAAGCACACGGCATGCGACTCAAGTGTTCCTTGAAACACCCTCCTTCTAGTAGTTGTCTTATACAGGTCCTGGGTGTCCTGCTGCTCTATTCACTCATGTGCAAAAGGGCGTATGAAGTTCCTGAACCATATTTTGATGCAGACAGTGTGGTAGAAATAACTAGACATAACTCGGCGACTTTAAAAATCTGTCCCCGTAAGTATTGCTTTGTCACCATTTAACAGTATTCGTGTAAATGCCTTATTCGTTCATGGCCTAACATGTGCTAAAATGACGTAAAACACCATTCAAAGAAAATCTTATAAATGCATACAGGATCTTACATGAGTGATTATTTATTAAATATATTAAACGAGTTGGCAAATGAGATATGATGTAATATGGCCTTTTTGCCAATGAGTTTAAGTAATACTTAATTAGTACGAATGTGAGATTCAGTTGTTTACATAACTTATGACATCACTTGACGTCAGAGAATATGACTTAACCTGACGTCAATGACGTGTAACTACTACAAATCAGTACGGTAGTGTTATTATTTACTGTTCCTTTGGAATCATCAGATCTAATGTGTATTTTAAGTAGATTACCGCATAAGACGGTGCTGGGGGCGTGAGAGGTGTTGCACCTCTTATATTACCTCTGATGAACATACTCAATAAAACCGAGTCTGCTTCGTTCTCTCTTGTTTGTGTTTACAAGCCCTGTATTTAAATCGCTTTCTTCTTTGTAGGCGTGTCTTTTGTAACTTTATGTTCACCAGCTCAATCGAAATCGGGTATTTAAAGATCTCCAGCCAAGTTATTATACCCCATTTATATAGATATATGATATAACTAATGAACAAACTTAGGAATAGCTGCCAACCACAAAAAAAGGAGAAAAAGATGATTTTAATAAACAAATTTGTCTTCGTGAAAGTCATGAACAATTCGGTAGTTTCCGCGCGCAATTTGCGAGATGACGTAGTTTTTGCCATTGACCGTATGGCCTAGTTGTCATCTGTTGTATTCATGCATGGTAATTTCGGGATGACATCATATATTTATTATTTTTATGTGACAACTTACTTTTTATTATTATATTAGATAACTATTGGAAAATTGTTGACTATGTTGCGTTTGGATGCAATACCAGGAGAGTAAAGGGTTCAAAGTGATTATATATAAGAACCCTGAACGAAAGTAAAAGTATGTCAGTTTGGTTTATTTTTAGCTCAGAATTCAGCGACTATTTATCAAATCTCGAAACGTATCCTGTAGAAAACTGCAGGAAGAAAATATGCATATACTTATCAGTGGGCATTTCATCCATAAATGGAAATTGAAACATGATAAATATCCCATGGCGTTATTATTTGTTTGTGTTTTAACTTCGGTGCTGAGTTGACTCGCTTATGGATCCTATATGTGACCGGTGAACTTTACGCTTTTACAAAAAACTATTTAAACCATCATGAAAATTATAAATGAACATTTCCACTTTCAGATTCACTTATGTTTAGAACATGTATTATTTATTATATTATTTATTATTGTTGGTTGGGATAATGCAGTACAGTAATTTCCTAATAGATCCGCTGTGACGTGTGTATAATTATCCAACACAAAAAGTAACTTTTAAATTGCGAACGAACATGGTTTTTCACAGCATAAACAAACACCTGGCAAACTGTCAGTAGCTATTACATAACAAGGTCATAAACCACTGATTAGTCACACCAAGTGGTCCCATTACTGCAGGCAGCTGAGAGTCATAAAACACATCACAGGATGTACTTCCGATGCTTGTCCTGTGTAGGTCTATGTTGCGTGTAACATCCTTAGGAGTGTTTTGATGTTGATTACACGATTACATAAATAGAATAGGGATATCTGGGCTAAAGCTCAGTGACGTTAAATTCTCGATTTTGTCATTATCAAATCTAGCTCTCGTTTTTCGCGAGATTTCGAGTGTCTCAACACTAACACTGTATAATGAGTATACAGTGTTTATTTGTTTTAGACACATTTTAGAACGTATCATGCAAAAACATCGTGCGAGTGTTGTTTCTAGTTGTGTTAGTAATATAAGCTGTCGGAATATTGACCTTTTCTGAGTAAAATTGCTTTTTTATTACCATTATACTGATACCTTGAAACCGAAAGTAGGTAGATGTGCGTTACTCAAAGATCATAATCCTCGTGTTTAATAAATTATTTAAAGTAATTAACTTTACTTATTACACTTAAATACGTCCCTGCATTTTAATCATATTTAACAAGTTATATATATAACTTTCTTGAGAAACAGGAACGTTCATATTAATCTTTTCTACCAGTTATAAAATAAAAATAAAAGAATAATTAAGCTTCAGTAGTTTGAGAGTATAAATTCCAGTAGGTTTCAAATCACTTGCTGTTGTTGAGGACCCACCTGTCAATATTGTCCCGACGAAAATTTTCCTGCGATTGGGGCCCCTAAATGGAGTATCACATGTGATATGCCATTTATAACAGATTAAGGGGTGGAGATTTGTTTTTTGCAATGTTTTAGTTGAAGCACACGTTGATATTGAAAAAAACTAATGCCAATATGTTAGAGTTATAAAATGTATTAGATGTATATGTTTCTTATATTGTATCACTATCTACGCTGCTGATTAACCCATAAGCTCAACTATGTTTAAACTTGTATAGCTTATTACGGCTTTCCGTACACACGCACACATAGCTGTTGATCCGGAGGGTGGGATGGCGGTGTAGATGAGGTAGTTGGATGGGTGCAGGCGGGTCCAGTGGGGGCACCAGAGCAGCCCACCAAAAATCTTAAAAGTATGTGTTGGTGTTTTTTTTGGTTGTTGGTTGAGGGAGGGGTTTGAGGGCATGGAGGGATCCGGATAGCGCAAATCCATCAAATAAAGTTTACTTTCTACAGAAAAAACGGAAGTCATCGTTAGTTTACTATTAGCGGTAAGACTGACATTTGATTTTAGTTCATGTACATTTATTATAAAATCCATACAAAGCAAGACAGACAGAAGGGCTCTAAAGCCCACTTCCCCCCGACTGCATTAAACGTTCAAAGGACAACGGGCCCGTAACAAGAAAGGACCCTCTAGTGTTTCCGTAAAAACTCGTGAGGCTTTTAGAAGCCATGTCTCATTACTTTCCCGATTACAGAAAAAGTAGTCTCTGGTTCAAGAATCAATAAAATTGTGATTAAACATGAATGTTGTATTTAATTATTTGTTTAGTTTTATTTATCTTTATGTATGTATGTATGAAAGTATGTACGTATGTATGTATGAATTTGTGTGTGTGTGTGCGTGCGTGCGTGCGTGCGTAAGTTACGTGCGTAAGTGTGTGCGTGCGTAAGTGCTTGCGTAAGTGCGTGCGTAAGTGCGTGCGTAAGTGCTTCTATGTCTCAGCGTAGTTATGGGTCTGACGCAATGTTATTTATTCGATTTTTGGAGATTGCTGAGCCCGATATTTATATTTAGATATCGGTGGTACATTTTCAATTGCGTTTGTTTTCTATACTTAATTTTCGATTCGGTGGTTCCACTACTTCGGCCGATAAAGGACTCTGGGTATTGTTTAACCACTCATAGGATATGTTGTCTGCTTTTTAATTGAGTCTTTCGGCTGTTACTTTTGATACGCAGGCTTCATAACCGCTGGAGCAACTAAATTCCATTTTGTTTATTTTGCTCTTCGGGGCATACACTTTTGTTAGATACGAGTACTGGGACGGGATGGTTAAACGTATATACTATTGTTTTATGAATATTGAGTTCTGCTATACCCGGCACTAGGGTGAGTGAGCGGTAGCTAGCATATTTCACTACCGTTCATGAACAGTCAAACCGAGACTGCAATATTGCATATGTATCGTGTTCTTTCGTTTCCAAAGGTCTACTCTCATACTCTTTTAAAGTTACATAACGCAACAGTCTCATAAATGCCCCGACCATGACAATGCATTGTGTGATGGTATTATCACATAATGCGTACAAGTCACATATTGCGTATTGAATTTGACGCATTATATGAATAGTCATATTCACCTACTGTTTAAAAATAAATTTCTGTATACCGAATTTAGTTCAGTAGAAGGTATTAGTGCATAATTTCCTCCTGTACCAGACGATGCATATCAGTTTACAAAAGAAATAGGATGTCTCTGTCATCCGTTAATTTCTTTTTAAAACAGTAGTCAAATGTGAGTATACATACAGAGGAGAAGCCATATAAGCGACAAAAATTAAGATATTCGGTTATTTTTTGATTAAAAATATTTAGTGATAATGTCTAGGTGATGAGAGAGATGTATATACCGTCCTTTAAGTTTCCGCATAGCACTAGTTACCCATTTTAGTGAAGTATAAGTTATTTGTGCCTAATTAACTCCTATACCACCCGATGTATATGAGTATACAGGAGAAATACCATTTTCTGATTAGCATGGATATGAGTATATAGTTATGTCCATGGGTTTATGTACTAAATAATGCTTGATAAGAACTTGTTTTCTAATTGTACTACCCATTACCCATTAATCGTGGATATGTATGTGTATGCCCTTTTTGACGTGTGTGAAGCTAATTCGTATTTCCAAAGAAGTTACTACTTCCTAATTAGAAGTTACCAGTGCATTGGAATCAACTGCTTTATAAGCCGATAAATATGAATATAAAGGAGAAATAATGTATTCTATCATTTAACGAAAGAAAAACGTAATACATGTGACTTAGTTGGCTTTTCTTCTGCATGAATACACACAATCGCCTACTGTTCAAAAATAATTATACGTAACGGATGCTAGAGACGACTCTCATATCGCCTAGACAATAACACTTACTGTTTTTAAAAACAAAAGAGTCATTTAGCTTAAGGGGGAATTGACCTTTTCGAAAATTTAAGGGTACGCATTTGAACTATATATATTTGTAAATTTAAAGATATTTGCGATTTGAATCAGAATTTTGTTTTGCCGTTATTTAAACATGTTTTTAATAATAACATCTCAAATATGGCTATGTTTGACGTTTTTCATAAAAGTCCCGTTGTACCCAGTTTTCAACGTTTTTGACATTTTTAGAGTGTTAGGCTAGTCACATGTAATTACATTTTATATCAAAATGTTCGTCTGGATGAGACCTTTCAATTGATATATAAATTATTTCATTTACAATAAGACATAAAATAATATTTATATAAGTTCCTTTTTCTTTCACTGATTTTTTACCGTGAAATTTTAAGAAAAAACAAAGTTAAAGCCTTTTATCTTTTAAACGGCTTCATACAAAACTGCACAATTTTAATATGTTTTAGGGAATTTAATTTCCTATCCGATTATAAAATAAAATTTGCTATTCATCGGAACATTTTTTTCAGTATTCTTGTTTTATTAACCATAATACCCTTCGAAAAAGACGTCGCGTCATGAAAATTACGTCGACGTCGACGGTATTTGTATTAAAGGTACATTGTACATGTTGGTGATGTATTAACAATTATTTTGTGATAATTACCTCTTCGTATATTATTTATAGTTACCGTCTTGATGATGATGGACTGTACATGTTACTTAACATAAATTGCAGAAGGGTTTTAGCAATTCGTCAATTTCATTGACTGAAATATAACTTATATTAAATATATGTGATTAAATATATCTACGTGAAAACAGACAGTAATGAGTTGTTCGTGATTTTTCACCTATCCAACCCATGTATTGTTGCATTACAATATAATATTAATATGAGTAATACAAATAGTATTTATACATTATATACGCATGCATAATATGAAAGCAGAATATAATTAAAGTATGCATTTAAATTATATAAGTGCATTTATGACGACACTTGGCATACCAGCCATTAGCTTTAAGACTATTAAAAAACGGGAAAGAGATATTGGTCCATTTATCGAAAAATCTTGTCTCAAGGCGACTGCGGATGAAAAGATGATAACTCTTAAACATCTGAGTAACAACACCACAGCAACACCAGGTCAGCATATGGAATTCCAGTTTCACCTGGAAGAGACATTAGATCTATTTGAAAAAGACGGTAATTGTTTTCTATATTCAACAAATATTGACGACATAACGGCTCTTACACAAAAGCCTGAGCTGGTTGATTTTTGTGTGTTTGTACAAGATAACTCGTTTCTAAACTCTTAATGTTGTACACTAATGCGAATTTGGGTTAAAAATTGCTTAATTTATAACTTAAAGGGACACTCGGCAATTTTGATGTTTTAAACTCGTGGCATCCCGTTAGTTTTTCTAATAACCTGCATATCTGCAAATCATTATAAATAATTATTGATTAGTTCATGTCAAAGTAAATTGTTGTTTTTACTACGAATTGCTGATTATACCGTTAGTTTTTCTACATACGTCAAACTGATACTGAATTGATAAATCGAGGTGAAAATAATTATTGAAAATTGTCTTGTGTCCCATTAAAACGCTATTATCATGTACTCTTTGTAATGAGTATACACATGAATTCCAAAGTCTACACAGAATGCGCACAACGATATAAAGTTGCTGCCATTACAGCCACGTGGGACGATGCAACAACTGTCGTCTGGATCTTTTGAGTTACAGCCACGTGCTCTATACCAAAAAACTCGTCTGCAACAGCGTGTATGAATACAAATAACAACACTGTCCAGTTCACGTTCGATGAGACCTTGGCTTGTTTAGAAGATGAATAATAATATGAATGAATGGTGTTTTACGGCACGTCGACACATAAACAGGTCATAATGTGCGCAAACACTAATGAAAGATGAAGAAATGAAGCATTAATTAAAAATTAATGTAAAAAATATATAAAGACAAAACTATTAAAAAATAAGGGAACGGAAGGTAAAACATGTGTTTTATTGCACGACAGTGTCACCTGATTTTTAAAGAAATTTATACTGAAAGGAAAAAGAAACGCATAATGAGTATTTCCGCTATATATTGTATGTTTAATATGCTACTGCTAATCAAATGATACAGGGCAACATTAGGCCTGTCCTTTCGGAAAGAAAGTTTAAACAGCACCGAACACACCAATGGTTACTCCTTTAAAGGTTCATTATCGACAAAACGCGCATTTGGCTCAAGCAGGTGAGCAAACTTAGGATTTAAACGTTGCAATCGCTTAACATTAAACAAAATGCTGAAATGGCTTAACTTTTTCAAGCGAAACTTCAACATTTATGAAATTCGTGTAACAAAGTATACCTTGATTAAAAGCTCTACTACATGACAGAGTTGTCCTTTCTGTAATTAGTTGTAGCCCCTTTTTGTACAAAAAAACGTTGAGATATATCTGGAATAGGGTTTATCTAATAGTGTAGTATAGGCACTTTTTTGATTATGCGTTTTTTTTCCTTTCAGTATATTTTACTTCTGATAAAGCAGCGTTTGCTTATTTTAATTTTGTTTCAGTTAGCGAAAAGCATAATAAGCAAAGCATTCTGTGTATTGTTATATACACTTTAATACATTATCCTTTATTTGTTGTGTGACTGACACTACACTTTTTATTAAGAAAAGCTTTGATAAATAATCAAACGATTGTCTGTCTAGTAGTCTCTAATTATGAGAAAACGGACAAACAGTTCATGAAAACATACGCTGTAATGATACGGAGTAGGATGACAAAATGTTTACATGTTTAATAACAACACATATATCTTATGATATTCAGCATGATTGACGGCTGCCTGGAAATTGTATATACATTAAACACACTTTTAAATGAACTTGAACTTATTGTTTTACCCTAGAGATATACCAAATACATGACCATAGTTATTGCGGTAATTTGAGATTCGAGCGAATTGGACATGATGCATGAAAATAAACTATATTTAGAGTTTTCACATAAACTTGAGAAAAGAAGAAAAAGAAAAACGGACGGAAAAAAAAGTAGAAAATACGGAGCAGTATTTATCATTATCATTTAGGGTACCAGTGTTTGTTTCCAATGTTTGCGTCAACGTCGTTAGTCGTACACATAATATTTACGACGCGACGTCGACAGAGACGCCTTCTTCGTAAGGGTGTTATGGTTAATAAAACAAGAATACTGAAAAACATATTCCGATGACTAGCAAATTTTATTTTATATTCGGATAGGAAATTAAATTCCCTAAAACATAATGAAATTGTGCAGTTTTTTATGAAGCAGTTTAAAAGACAAAATGCTTTAACTTTGTTTTTTCTTAAAATTTTACGGTAAAAAATCGGTGAAAGAAAAAGGAACTTATATAAATGATATTTTTTTTCTTATTGTAAATGAAATAATTTATATATCAGTTGAAAGGTCTCATCAAGACGAATAGTTTGATATAAACAATAATTACATGTGACTAGCCTAACACTCTAAAAATGTCAAAAACGTTGAAAACTGGGTACAACGGGACTTTTATGAAAAACGTCAAACATAGCCATATTTAAGACGTTATGATTAAAAACATGTTTAAATAACGGCAAAACAAAATTCAGATTCAAATCGCAAATATCTTCAAATTTACAAATATATATAGTTCATATGCGTACCCTTAAATTTTCGAATAGGTCAATTCCCCCTTAATTACAACCTCTTTCTTCTATAATGTTCGTGTCGGTTTATTTGCAAGAACATGATTTCTTAAGTACATGTGAATTGACGAATAATATCGGCATATGCTGTGTTACCTTATCAAACCACGTACACGTGCATTGGGAATCAACACGTAATATAAATAGAATAGGCATGCAGGATGTATGAGGATGGAGAGGGGCATACTTTGCCCATCCTTTTCAGATTAGGGGGAGAGGTGCTGACCCAGTCAGTTCCTAATTTTTGATACTGCACGTACTCAAATCCAATTATCATGACAACGTCGTTTCCAAGGAAAGCTCTACGTGTATATTGCGTCACTGATTAACACATAATTTCATCAAGATCTATAATGAGCAAATACATCCTGTACATCGAAGGAGGGCACAAGTTTCACAGTACCTTGCCCTAATAGTAAAGCTCTCATTTAGAAAAAAAGCATTGCTTGCATAAAGGTAGGCAAAACAAAAAGACAACTATGCATACACATACACACTGGTGAGTAACCGTTTAATATCAAATATCACAAGTTAAGAATATATTGTCCCTTTCGCGTATCAAGGAAGTGACCTAATTAATTTAATTAACCGTTCAGGAGTTTACTGACGCTAGCTGTTGATATTGCCTTTAAGTACAGTACTGAATCAATGGAAGCTAGTAGGTGATATTTTCGCAGAGTTTAGTATTAACCGTATCCGGGCTTTTTTCACTCAGGACAGTACTGACACCTGAATTAAAAGAATAAAATAAATTATTATATTAAAGCAGATCATTAAAAACAAACTGTCGCTTAATTGCCCTACTTTCTTCTGGCTTTATAAACTACCTGCAGGTTTATGTTTGTATACAAGCATTTTATTTCTTGCATAAATATTGTAACTTGCGGTATACTTTTGTTATATTCCTAGTTATATTATCCAAGCATGTTCACATGTACAGGTGATTAACACATAAAGTAAGCAAACTCTTCGGGTAGGGTGGATGAATGCGGGGGGAAATACTCTGCCCATCACTCTCAGATTGTATGTGCTGCATACACACTGGTGAGAAACTGTTTAAGATTAAATATCACAGGTTATGAATATATCGTTACCTTCGCGTATCAAGGAAGTGACCGAAGTAATTTAGTTTGTCATTAAGAATTTTACTGACGCTAGATGTTGATATTGTCCTAGAGCACAGTACTGAAGCGATGGAAGCTAGCAGGTGATATTATTGCAGAATTTAGTACTGACTGTATCCTTTTTTTGCCCTGAGGACAGTATTGTCACATGATTTAAAACAATATAATTATTATATTAAAGCTGATCATTATTATATTAAAGCTGATCATTATTATATTAAAGCTGATACCTTTCTTCTGGCTTTATAAGTTTCAAGTAGTATAAGTTACCAGTAGGTTTTTATGCAAGCATTTGAGCTCTTAAGTAAAATGTGACTTGGTGACTATTATTGTTATATTCTTAGTTCTTATTATTGTTAACCCTTTTGTGTTTGTGATGTAGTTTGCATTTATTATTACTTTTGCCTTCTTGTTTGTCTGCTTGCGTGTTTTGCGGTTTACTGTGTTCTGTGACAGCTGCAATTCCTATTCGATGTCTATACCTATTTCTGTTATTCCAAGCATGTTCACATGTATAAGTGATTAACACATAAAGTAAGCAAAATATGCGGGTGTGTTGGGGGAGGGTGGGGAATATACTCTGCCCACTATTCTCAGATTAGGGAATAGAGGTAGCATACTCGTGCACACTGGTGATAAAGCGTTTAAGATTAAACATCACAGGTTTTGAATATATCACTTTCGCTCATCAAGGTCACCAAAAGCCGATACTTTTGCCCTGAGGACTATACTGACACTAGCTGTTCACATTCCCACTGAGGACAGTACTAACGGTAACTGGCTGTAGATATTGCACCTGAGGAAAGTAGTAAGATTATCTGTCAATATTGCCCCTGAGGACAGTATAAATGACATCTGTCAATGAGGTCCTTAGTGAGGTCCTTAATGACAAAACAAACTTTATCTGTCAATTAAGTCTCAAGCAACAATTCCGGCGCCATCTGTCAATAAGGTCCATAAACACAATACTGACGCCATATGTCAATAAGGTCCTTTTCAACAATACTGACGCCGTCTGTCAATATGGTCCCTATAGGCACTATTGGCGCAATCTGTCAATTACGTCCCTATAGACAATATGAACTCCATCTGTCAATAAGGTCTCTATGGACAATACCCACATCATCTGCCACTAAGGTACCTGTACCCAATACAAACTTCATTATCAACAAGGTCCCTATGGACAATTATGACGCCATCTACAAAAAAGGTCCTTTTTAACAATATTTACGCCATGCGTCAATAACGTCCCTAAAGACAACACAGACTACGTCTGTCAATAATAACGTCCATACAGATCATATTGACGCCGTCTGTTAATAAGGTCCCTATTGACAAAACAAACACCATCTGTCAGTAAGGTCCCTTAAGACAATACTGACTCTATCCCTATAGACAATAATGACACAGTTTTTCAATAAGGTCCCAAAACAAAACAAGAGGCCCAAGAGGGCATGTGGACGCTCTACTGGCTAACACGTCTCTTATAACTTCAATGTAGTGAGTGACTGCCATTTACGTTTTTTGGAAAGTTTCGGGGAAAAAACAGCATTTTAACTAAATCAAGGGCCATAACTAAAGAATCTGGTAAATAAATACTGATAAAGGTGATCCTTTGAGAGCAACAAACACAATTCAGAGAATAAAGCAGCAGACTCGGTTTTATTGAGTCTGTTCATGAGAAGTAATGAAAGAAGCAACACTTCTCACGCCCCCTAGCACCGGCTTAAGCAATATTTTTAAAAAAAAGATAAAAAAAATAATAATTAAAAAAATAATAAAAAAAAAATAACAAAAAAACAGAGAACAAGATTTTTTTAAGTTTTTGCCTATACAAGCCTAAGTAAAACTGTAACCCCGAGGGTGGGGCCAAATTTGACCAATGGGTCACCATTTGAACAAACTTGGTAGAAGACCATAAGCTTATAGCAAATGGAAAATATTAAACCTTTCAGAGAAGAAGTTTTTTAAGTTTTTCCCTATACATGTCTATGTAAAACATGTGACCCTTGGGGCGGGGTCAAATGTGACCCGAGGGTCACCATTTGAACAAACTTGGTAAAGGACCATAAGCTTATAGCAAATGCAAAATATTAAACCCCTGGCTCTTGCAGTTCCAGAGAAGACGATTTTTTTCAGTTTTTCCCTATACAAGCATTTATGTAAAACTGTGACCCCCGGGGCGGGGCCAGATGTGACCCCAGCGTCACCATTTGAACAAAATTGGTAAAGGACCATAATCTTATAGCAACAGTAAATATTAAACCTCTGGCTCTTGCAATTTCAGAGAAGATTTTTTAAGTTTTTCCATATACATGTCTATGTAAAACATGTGACCCTTGGGGCGGGGCCAAATGTGACCCCAGGGTCACCATTTGAACATACTTGGTAAAGGACCATAAGCTTATAATAAATGTAAAATATCAAACCTCTGGCTCTTGTAGTTTCCGAGAAGAAGATTTTTAAAAAACAAAATCCTATATAAGTCTATGTAAAACTGACTCTCGGGGCGGGCACAAATTTGAAAGTCCCTTTATTATATTTACTGAATTCACAGTATCCCCAAGATCCGGCACCTTTCATTGTCACTATCTCAATATAGCTGTGTGTGGTTGAACGCTTAAATGTGGCCCACTCATGAAAGTTATATATATAAGCGGCGAACGCTTAAATGTGACACTCATATGAGCTGTAATTGTATGTATGTATGCGTCTATATGTTAAGTGTGCCTCCAGACGAGTGTGTTATGATGTAGAGATACAGTTCATCAACGTGTGTTGCAGCTACCTTTTTTAAGGAGTGAATTCATACGCCTGATTTCTGTGTATCTCGTCATAGCTAGGCGCCCTACCGTATTTCGTCCGAAGGTTGTCTGTCCTTGGTAGTTCACAAATGTTTCTCCCTATAATATATCTCTATATATATATATATAACTTGTTAAATGTGATTAAAATGCAGGGACTTACTTATTTAAGTGTAATAAGTAAAGCTGATTACTTTAAATAATTTACGAAACACGAGGAGTATGATATTTGAGTATCGCACATCAACCTACTTTCAGTTTCAAGGTATCGTTATTATAATGGCAATAAAAAAGCCATTTTCCCCAGAAAATGTCAATATTCTGACAGATTATGTTATATATAACACAACCAGAACCAGCACTCGCACGATAGTTTTGCATGATACGTTCTAAAATTTGTCTAAAACTAATAAACACTGTATATTACTATACAGAGTTATTGTTGAGACACCCTGAACTCGAAATCTCGCGAAAAACGAGAGCGAGATTTGATAATGGTAAAAGGGTGAAATTGAGCGTTTCAGTTTAGTTTTAGAACATACTACACTTCTCAAAACTGCTAACTACACCGCTCACGTTTTATACACTTTTCAAAACAGCCAACTACACCGATTTAAAATATGAATAATTTTGTTAATATCATTATTTCATAGTTGTTTGTAATTAAATAAACAAATAACACAAATCTGCACTATATGAGACAAATTTTTATTTTATTGAAAAACATTCAACCCATCGATATATATAACCCAAAACGTGAGCGGTGTAGTTAGCAGTTTTGAGAAGTGTATATCTAAGATAGAGCCCTATTTATAGATGAGATCTAAAAAGATATGTTGAATACGGAGTTGATTTTATTTCTTACAGTTACTTTTGGTGCGCATTCCAGCTTTTTACAACGCAATAATTCTAATTTGGAAATAACATTTTGTTCCATCATCCGTTGATCCTAAAACACTGCTGGCCTTATAAATAAAATATATTGGAGAAAAATAAACAATGAAAATACAGCACAGTAAAATATAAGGTTTAATTTCTCAAGTAAGAATATATTCAAATATAGTTATTATAGTATCATTTCAAAATTTCAACAACATTTTGCAATTCCCGCCACATCAAGAACCTCAGGTGTGAGGCAGTTTCCCTGAAACACACGAGTATCTGCGATGCAGACTGCCACTTTAAGCTAATTCCCCATAATCTCTGCAACAGTTCAGAACGTCATTTTGTGTTTTCATGGGTACAGCCACACCTGTAATTGAAAGAAACACTAATCTTTGCAGACCTAGCAAAATCATATTTTAAACAAGTACTGTTTTTCAAAATGAAATTGTTTTAGACAGGCACTTTATAATAAAAGAAATTTGATTACGGTGACCAGAATTCATTTAGTCATACTAGGTCATTTTATCTAAAAACATGAAGGTACTATATGCCAAAAAAAACACAACACAGTGACACATACTTTGGCAATAAACAATAACAAAAAGGGCGATGCGTCGTGACTTTAGTGGGTGGGGAAAAATCGATTGTCACAGCAGACATAAAATCTAGAGATTGCGATTCGACTCTTTTTCATACATGTTAGGCCTACCAGTTATTTAAACTAATGCCACTGTATAGAAAAAACATATAAACCTTGACAATATGCCGGCAATGAAGAAGAACGAAATGTGCGATGCATCGTCACGTTGGTGGGTGGGTTGGGTAAGACAGTCATCGAACGGTTTCATTTTGCAGAACAGACAGCGTAATTTGACTTACTCACGTCCCTGTCATACTTAAATGGATTAGCAAACAATACGGAAATTATCATACGCGATTACAAAATATAATTACTAGTCGGTATGTCCGATTCGCTCTGCAATCAGGCAAAGCGTCGAAGTCGGTCATCACTTTTAGATTCAGACTGATAAGCTTGCTGATTTGCAACAGGCCGTGGCTCATACATGTACGGCTGTACAACGAACTTATTCTCGATCACATTGTCCAGTAATTCTTGCTCCATGTTATTTGTGTCAGAATAGTTATATGATAAATCCATGTAGGTCTATGATAAATCGTATCTGTACCTCAACAGGGAAATTTCCGCATGGCAAAATCTACGTCATCAGCGTGGAGCGCCATCTATAGGGCAACATTAACATGAAGGGGAGGTAAATCCATCTTGAAGAGAAATATACCTGTTGTTTCTACAAGTGTTTATTTTTTTTAATTTTTTTTTATTTTAGTTTTTTACCATTCAATTCACTTTATTGATTTAAATATAAAAACATATAACACTATGCATTTTAAAGGGTGTCAGTGGAACTTTAAACGATTAAATTTAGGGCAGGACATCATTTACTGTATTGACATCGAGTAGTGCACATCGTGCATTATAATTTGCAAAAGACAACAAAGTTTGCATCTCAGGGGACTTGAACACACTATGTTCTAATTGACAATCAGTTACAGACTGCAGTTCTAGCCACTGAACTACAGGGGCTTCTTGAAAATATGGCATATTTATTATAATGCAAAAAAACTTATTACATTTGAACGCACCTCAGTCGTATCCGTATAGTACATCATGTCGCACATGTAAATTAACCATGCGTGATGTAGTAAAATATTTTATCAAATTAAAACTAGGATTCCGTTTAAAAACAACTTTATCTCGATCTTTTAATGTGTAGATGATAAGTTTGTGCGCGTGTCTGCACTAGCTATTGCGTAATAACTAAAAAACAAACGTTAATAGTTCAAATCCCGGTCCTGTCAGCTATTTTTGTTCATGAAATTTAATCGGAAGCTGTTTATTGATCAATGTTACCTATACGAAGGCTAGATAAAAAGTGATATTTTACGCATCAATTTTGGCTTATATACCGACTTTTTGGCTACTCGTCAAATTGAAACTACATCACGCGTGACTCGTGCATATTCTTGTGTTAGTACTAGTTTATATATAGCGTCTGTAGCTTTTTAGGTATTAATTTACACTTACCCTTGTGTTTTGTTTAGTGCTGTGTGGCGGATGCAAAATGTCGCGGCTATGCGGCTTGAGATGTGTTGCACCTAACATTACCTCTCATGAACAGTCTCAATACAACCGCTTCGCGTTGATTCCAAGAGATCCACTTTTCAGTATTTATACTACTAGTGTAATATGTATGCTTGAATATTTCTAGTAGGGCATTATTCTTGCATACTGAATATTACTCAAACTCACACAGAAAGCGAAGTACTCCCAGCCAACTACAGATGCGGGTTAAGAAAACATCGAATAGAGCCCATCTGCAAAAATAGTCGCCAGGTCTGACTCTATGCAGATTCACACACATGTATAGACTGAATTGCAAGCTGCCGCTGTTAACTGCATCACTAACAAAAACACTAATTTAGATTTAATTACAGACCCACTTTCGATACTAGAGCTATCACTAAAGGTGATTAATACCCCCGCTTGGTGACCTGTTTGAATATGTGTGTATCCTCAAAAATGGTACTGATTCTGTATTTTCATATAAATGAACTAAAAAACTAAGTTAATGCAAATTATGTGAAGGTGATTAATACTCCCGTATTAGTGTCCAGTCAGAATATGTATCATTTCCTTAATATGATGCGTGAGAATACTCTGAAATTTGTGCTGAGCAGAGTCTCAATTACAAATAATTAAAAACGATGTGGAGTCTCATATATTAAGTAAGAAAATAAAAAGCAATAATGCAACCATTATATGATTATCTGTTAAATATTGCGACAAATAATTCAAATATGTGGAGTCTTAAGTAAAAATTAGTGGAGTGTAACCTTATGAAGTCTTATAATTATATAATTAGTGGAGTGTCACCGTATATGGTTTTCGTTAAGTATGTTCACATCATACCAACATGGAAAAGCAAATATGCAACCATTATCTAATAAATAACTCGAAAGTGATTATTATATAGTCCCCAATAAACCTTGTTTGGTGGGTGGGTGTGGGGGGCGGGGGTGGGGGGGGGGGTATAACTATGTGGAGTCTTTCATACAAATTGAAGTGTACCTTATGAAGTCTGTATAATTAGTAGAATGTAATCTGATGTGATTTATAATGTATTTTCACATCAAACCAAAAAGGAAAAGCAAATATGCAACCATGCGACGATAATACAACGGGACTCGATAGTTTGTTTGTTTGTTTGTTGGTATGGTGTTTTACGGGACGCGACGTAAATTTGTGGAGTGTAACCTTATGAGGTATTGATATTCATAGTGTGTAACTTTATGAAGTTTTCATTATGTATTTTCAAATCATAAAAAAAGAAAGAGAAAATATGAAATCATTATCTGTTAAATAACAGGACAAATAATTAAAAACTTAGTGGAATCGTGTGTAAAAATTAGTGGAATGTAACCATTGTGGTTTTCATAATGTATTTTCACAAATTATCAAAAAGGAAAAGCAAATATGCAACCATGCAACCAATATATGTTAAATAATGGAACGGGACGCGACGAGACGGTACACAACATAATGCAAACTAGTGGCGTGTAACCTTATGAGGTCTTAAAATTAGTAGTGTATAATGAGGTTATTATTGCGTATTTTCATGACATACAAAAAAGGAAAAAGAACATATGCAACCATTATCTGTTAAATAACAGGACAAATAATTAAAAACTTAATGAAATCTTATGTAAAAACAAGATGACCAAGAGGGCCTGTTGACGCTCTACTAGCTAAAACGGCTCTTATATCAAGGGTTATCGTCATAAAATTCCTGTTGTTAAAACATTGCAAGGAAAAACAAGAAAACACACACACCCACAACAGAAACTTACACTCTTGACCCATGCTAACAATTTAAACAAGAGGCCTTAGTTCTAATTTGGTATGGTTATTTAGGGACTCGAGACACAACAATTGTATAAAATAGGTTTTGACCGCCTGTAGAGGGGCCCCTTTATTTATGCAGTCAAAACCCATTCTATATAATTGTTGTGCCGCGTGTCTCTAAATAACCATACTGAATTAGAATTGGGGTTGTTTTCAGTAAAAACAGATGTCTCCCCTACATGATAAAGGGCCATAAATCCGCCAAAAATCATTCAGAAGTAGTCGGGACAAAGCTTATGTATTAAAACCTTTACATGGCCATGACTCCACCAAAGATCATTGAACTGTAACAAGACAATGATAGGCAGCCAAGTTTCGTTGAAAGCCGAATGGTCGTTGAGGAAAACTAGTCCGAACAAAGTTTGTGTATTAAAACATTTAAAACTCCACCAAATATCATTTAACCGGAACACGACAACGATATGTGCAACTAGGCTTGGTACTGATCATTCCTGCCAAGTTTCACTGAAATCCACTAGAGGTTCTGGAAAACTAGTATGGATAAAGTGTGTGTATAAGGGGCCATAACTCGTCAAAAATCATTAAACCGGAACATGGCAATGACATGCGCAACTACCCAGGCAGATGTTATTGAAGCATTTAATGATACCGCCCGGTATCTGGATGGCATATTGAACATTGACAACCCTTTCTTTCCTATTAAGGTTAATAATGTATACCCTAAAGAAATTCAACTTAACAAAGCTAATATTTCTGATACTAACTCTTCTTTTCTCAATTTACATCTCTCCATTGAAAATGGTGAAATTATTAGCAAAATATATGACAAGGGAGATGATTTTAATTTTGATATTGTTAATTATCCCCAATTAGACGGGGATGTTACCCGAGCAACTTCTTCGTTTTTCTAGAGCTTGTACTCGAGTTGAGGACTTTAATATTTGTAATCGTTGTATAACTAAAAGCTACTCCATCAGGGCTACCGTTACCATAAAGTTCGTAAAACCTTTGCAAAATGTTATTATCGTAACCCTGATCTTCTTTCCAAATATAAAAGTAATTTAAGAACTCTTCTGCGACAAGGAATATCACAACCTGATTTCTATGGTGACGTGATTTACAAACTTCGCAAGATCCTTGGTCATGATCACTTTCATACTATCTTTGTTAAACCTGTTAAAAGGTGTATCAAAAGAGTGTATGTCCCTATCGTTTTGCAATGCACTGCATGCTTGGTGGTGGACCCATTTACAGTTCGCCACTATGCTTTCCTCTTTATTTGTGCGATGACCGGAGAGGCTGTGGACCCTATGATGACGGCTACCTAAAGCCCAAAAGGACGTTGACGTTTGATGTTCGTCTGCAGTCTTGTCTTGTCTGGCCCTAAATGGTTTGTTTTCTTGTTGCTCTGGCATCTGTCAAGTCATTGAGAACCTTCTTTGTGGCTTTCTAGGCTATTTTTTTTGTATTTATATATATACACGAGCATCTTTGTGTTTTACTTATATTGCCTATTAAGGCTGCCTTGTTGGTTAGAGAATAGTTCATGGCTGGGATTTCTTTATTTACACTGTCCCGTTATATTGGGGTGACAGTAGGGTAAGTGTGAGGTTTAGTGCACCCTAGAACCTGGTTTAAACCCCCAGCGGCCTTTTTTGCCACTGACCGTTCCAAGGCGGCAGCCCTATTGTCAACCCTTTTGTGTTTGTGATGTCTTATTTGACTTTATAATCATCTTTAAAGTTCTTCTTTGTTTCTATTCGTGTTTATGGTTGACTGTCGTCCTTGAATGCTACTTTTCCAGTTCGAGTTTTATATCTATATTGGTACTGATCACTTTGCCAAGTTTCTTAAGGGTCTTCCTAAAATAGGACAAATTAGGTTTCTTATTATTTGTCATAATGACTTTGCTTGACCAATTAGTGGACATATTAGTTGTGGTAAACTGACCCATAAAGTGACCACTTCCCTTATGCAAGAACAATGAGTCATCATTTGATGCATTTGGCAGAGGCTGCAGAGATCATAAATGTTAAGCTTGACAAAATATTCATATTTGAATAAGAAAATAATAATAAATAATGCGTTAAAGCGTAGAAAAAAGGTTGGTTTGCTGTTTCCCTACCTACCGATTAAAAAGGGCCTTATCAAAACTGTTTATAGAATTTTTAGATCTACATATTTTTTTCTGTTACTATCTTTTAAATATATTTCTATAATTATGTAATGTTTTTTCTGTCCTTCAAAAACAAAAAAAGAATCCTACTCACTTATGACATCCTTGGTCGTACGGCAAACAAACTATTTATTAAGTATGGCCTAACAGAAGGTACTAAACTCTTTTTACATTAAAAAAAGAAAACATTTTTTAAATTCTGTTAATGAATAGGAAAATTGTGACTATTTAGGTTTACGAAAGTCAATATGTGAATAGTTACAAGGGCTACATGACCAATATTAAACCAGACATCGGATACAGTTACTTCATCCGCCAGGGCTAGTGCCCTCTCGAAACACGTAAGCGTCATATCATATTGCTGGGCATAGAAACAACAAAGACCCAGGTTGTTAAACAGCTATGTGTTGTACGCACCCAACTGTAGTAAACGTCTGGAATAACATAAAACAGATGTATGATGACGATGATGATGATGATGATTAGTATGATGATAATGGTGATGATGATGATGATTAGTATGATGATAATGGTGATGATGATGATGATTAGTATGATGATAATGGTGATGATGATTAGTATGATGATAATGGTGATGATGATGATGATTAGTATGATGATAATGATGATGATGATGATGATGATTAGTATGATGATAATGGTGATGATGATGATGATTAGTATGATGATAATGATGATGATGATGATGATGATTAGTATGATGATAATGGTGATGATGATGATGATTAGTATGATGATAATGGTGTTGATGATTGGTGCTGAGAATGTAGAGTTGATAATGATGCTGAGGATGATAATGTGAGGATGATTAGGAAGATGGTGATGATGATGATTGATGATGATGATGCTGATGGTTGTGGTGATGATGCTGATGACTGATGATGATAGTGATGATGATGATGATGATGATAATGATAATATGATACGGTTACGACTATTTTGATGATGATGATATAATGATGGTCTCACACCTCTATTATCTCCCCTGAAAGCGCTCACGGACAAAAGGAAAACAGAAAATAATTCTATTCAGTTGGCTAGTGTATGAATGTTGTATTTTCCATAGGGGTCACATAAACATAAGCGAGAAAAAAAACACCTGGCTAACTGATGTATTTTATTGTTTTAAATTACTGGTCTTGGCTATACTGAAGATATTAAACCAACAGCAATGTTTGCTGGCCTGCTTTGAAGCTCAGATGTTGGAAAAGGCTGTACAGTAACCCTATGGGAAACTTAATTGAGTTGTGAGACCTGATGATTTTGATGATGATGATGATATGATGATAATGATTTTGATGATGATGACGATAATGATTAGCAAGATCCTGATCAGGAAGAAGGAGGACCATAATGTTTGGTGTTACTTGTTGGTGAGATAAGTTGCAAGGTACAGTTTGTACTATACACAAGGATATCGATACAGTTGCTAGGAACTCTATACGCCTTCAATGGTGTCTCATTTTAAAAAGACAAATACAGTCGGGGTACCAGAATGAAAATGGATTATATCAATTGTTAACACAAGTGAATTTGGGTAGAGTTGAAAGCTAGAACGTATTCAACAAAATAAATCAACATTATAATCTCTTCAATAACTATTTACTGCTTATTTCCTAGTTTTATGACTTAAATATGTTCAGTCACCTCATTTGATGAGATTAAAGTAAAATTTAGACTTTTAACAAATCGTAATCTTCAAGTGTTCAATCCATACAACCTCTGCTTTATCATCATTTGATTTCTTCATCCAGCTTCTTTCTCCAAGGGAAATGTCAAATGAAATGTAGGGACTGATTTATGCAGGGTCTGATTATAAACCATTTACCAAGTTATTTCTCCTCGAGAAATGTCAACTTAAAAAGATGTGGGGACTGATAAAAGAGATGGCGTAGTGTAATATGATACAAAAGTTGTACTAAAGTGTTTGCTTTTTAAAAACGTAAACACAGACCCAGAGCAATGACTGTTTACTACAACTACAATCAAACCTGCTGGACTCACACCACTATTATCTCCATTGAATACTCATGCCCTACAGATGAAGAAGGTAGATAAAAAAACAAGTCCGCTTTCTACATTTTACAGGATACATTGATTTATCTTTACCAGGTTCTAAATCTACAGTATTCTAGGAAGAGATCACCGCATTGCTATAAAGTTGTTTATTAATTAACCTAACTATATTAGCCATGTTTAACTGGAAACTCTACACACAATACGACGCAGCTCGGCCAATATGAACCGGAAGTCAGCCAATATGGAAAAACAAAGCCAATATGAAGGAACACGCCAATACGAGCTTTAAGTGGCGTCATTCATGCGGTTTAAGTTACATAAACGAAATAAACGTTACTATAAATACATACAAATCCTGTCAAATAATTGTAGTTAAATACAATTCTACTGAAGTGGATGTTTATAGATAACATTGTCATTAAATAACTGTTTTCGGACTATCATATTGGCCATATTGGCCCGCAGCTTTCGGCCTTGGTCCAATATGACAGCCCTTGGACCAATAACTGGGCCAATAATAAATCACTAAATTAATAATATCATAGTATGTTTATGGAATAAACAATTCTATATTAGTCCAAGTATTATTTACAAGGCTGCTGCTACAACACACTTTGCAACACTTCAAGCATTTAATTCAGGTGCAGAAAAAATATGTGAACATATGGTGGATATTGATAGCATTTGATTCAAGTAGGATCCTCATAAAACATTTGTGTACAGTAGAACACTTTAACTGCAAATTTACAGCAGGGGATTGGCTACCGTAAATATAATATAACACAATAAAGGGGACACTGTCCGTAAGTAAGCAGATATTGAGCATAACCAAATAACTGTCTGACTTTTATTCAGTGAAATGTATACATGAAAACATGAGGATAGACCGTAAGAAGTATGTAGAAATACATTCGTGAGTTTGAAAAAAAAAAGTTTTAATTATTATATGTAAATAAAATGGGACCCACAATATTTACCTTTTATGCGATCACGTGACTTCCATTAGCGCATTAGGTTTTCACCATAGTATGTATTGCGAAATATGTATAGTCCGCTTAGCTCAGTCGGGAGCTATGTCCGACTACTTTACGCTCACGCACACTATTATTGCTACGAGTGTAAAGAAAAGGTAATTTTAGTTTGGGCTGCGAGTGCAAACGCACGAAGTGGATTTTCTTTTTTTTTGTACCGCGATTGAATTCCGTTAAACAGTCTTGCTTTTAATTAGTTAATATTGAATAATGTTTAGTGTGTAATGTTTGCGAACATAATTATTGTGTGTTTTATAAGCTAAAAGTTACGGACAGTGTACCTTTAAGCCTTGACATGGAAAACTAAAAACAATCACAAATGTGCAAGGTAACAAGAGGCCCAAGAGGGCCTGTATCGCTCTACTGGCTATATGCTCTCCATGGTTGGGTGCGGTGGGTTGGCTCTTCTAATTTGGAAGAAGAAAATTGTTTAACTGTGTCCCTATACCCCGGGGACAGGTCCAAATTTGACTCCAGGGTCACCATTTGAACAAACTTGGTAGAGGACCTTCAGCTGATGGTAAACACAAAATATAAAACCTCTGGCTCTTGTAGTTTCAGAGAAGAAGATTTTTTTTTAAAAATGTTTCCCTATGTAGCTCTATGTAAAACATGTGACCCCTGGCTTGGGGCCAAATTTGACACAGGATCACCATTCAAACAAACTTTGTAGAGGAACACAAGCTGATAATAAATACCATTACGTGGTCCCGCATTAATTCCATGAAGCGATGGTAAAACTTATATTAGCATGATTTTTAATGGCTATTTTGACAATAAAACACGTTTAAAACATTTGTTTACTGAAAAAATGCGATAACCTGTTTGAAATTACCTATTAAATGTTTTAATTTTACAATATGCAAACATTTTAAGCCGCTTTTTATTTCATACCCAAGCCAACCCATTTTTCGCTTCTTGGAGAAGGGGTTATGTGGGGTATGAAAGTTAATACTCGGACCACGTCATGCAAAATGTTAAACCTTTAGCTCTTGTAGTTTCAGAGAAGAAGATTTTTAAAGTCTTTCCTTATGTAAAACTGTGACCCCTTGGACGGGGCCAAATTAGACCCCAGGGTCACCATTTGAACACACATTTTAGAGAAACATAAGCTGATAAAAAATACAAAATAGTAAACCTTTAGCTCTTGTAGTTTCAGAGAAGAAGATTTTTTAAGTTCTCCCCTATATCAGTCTATGTAAAACTGTGACCCCTGGGGCGGATCCAAATTTAACCCCAGGGTCACCATTTGAACAAACATGGTAGAGGACAACAAGCTGATGATAAATACAAACTATTAAACCTTTGGCTCTTATAGTTTGAGAGAAGAAGATTTTGAAGTTTTTCCCTATATAAGTCTTTGTAAAACTGTGACACCTGGGGCGGGGCCAAATTTGACCCTAGGATCACCATTTGAACAAACTTGGTGGAGGATCCATCAGCTGATAATAAATAAACATATTAAAACTTTATCTCTTGCAGTTTCAGCTGGTTTTCGATTTCGTCCGATTTGTCATTGATATTAACAATCTGGTAAAGGTTGGTAAAGATCGGATGCAAAATGAAGCCCCTAGGCAAAATATAGCATTTTTAACGAAATCAAGGGCCATGACTTCGCCGTGACTTGTCCGATCTGGCTGGTTTTCGTATTTGTTCGATTTGTGATTGATGTTAACAATCTGGTAAAGTTTGGAAAAGATCGGATGAAAAATGAGGCAAAATATAGTATTTTGAACTAAATCAAGGGCTATAGCTCCGCTGTGACTTGTCCGATCTGGCTGATTTTCAAACTTTTACTAGCTTTTATTACTATTAACATCTTCTGAAGTTTGGTAAAGATCGGATGAAAAATGAAGGCCCTATCGTCTTAACGAGGCAAAATATAACATTTGTAACTAAATCAAAGGACATAAATAACTCTGCTCAAATGATTAGTGGTCTGATCTGGCTGGTTTTCGAACTTATCCGAGCTTCATTGATATAAACAATCTGTTAAAGTTTAGTAAAGATCGGATGAAAGATAAAGGCTCTATCGTCTTAACGAGGTAAACGTTAATGGATTGACGACAGAAGACGGACGACGGACAACTCGCCATCCCATAAGCTAGTGGAGTGTAACCTTATGAAGTCTGTATAATTAGTAGAATGTAACTTTAGGCCACCCTTAATAATATATATGTTTGCCTTTTCCCGACCCTAATTGCAAATTTTGGGTAGGTGTGTAGGCATATTTTTTTATTTTGTTTTAAAAAGCAAATATTACCAAAACAAAGGCAAAAGTATTTGGGAAGGGCTCCTTTTTTCGGGTTGGTCAGGAAAGGGCAAACATCAATCGTGAACGCTCGGCCAATCCCGGCATTCCTCGGGATCCCGCTGCGAAGCAGTGTACGAGATGTTGCGAATGGGAAAACATAATATATTAGAAGTGTAGCCTTATGTGTTTTTAATAATTTCATAATGTATTTTCACATCATACCAAAAATGAAAGCAAATATGCAACCATGTATCTATTATCTGTAAAAAAAAACTTGTATCTATTATCTGTTAACTAATAAAAGGTGACGCGACGCGACATAAATTAGTGGAGTGTAACCTTAGATGTCTTAAAATTCCTAGCGGTAACTTTATGAATTCCTAGTGTGTAACTCTAGGAAGTTTTCATTATGTCTTTTCAAATAATAATAATAATAAAAATGAAATCATTATCTGTTAAATAACACGACAATTAATTAAAAACTTAGTGGAATCGCGTGTAAAACTTAGTGGAGTGTAACCTTATTAAGTCTGTATGTATACAGGAAGTAAATCACTGTGGTATTCATGCCTGGTATAGTCGAAAGGAGTTCCCAAATATATAATCCCTCAGCAGTTTTCTAGAGAGGCAGTTCTCATGACTAAGAACATGTAAGTGAATCTTAGTTTAAATTTCATTTAAAAAATGGCTAACTAGAAAGCTTGGACAATATTTTATTGGACTCAATGGGATTTGATTTACTTCCGGTACACCTGTATAATTAGTGGAACGTAACCTTATGTGGTTTTCATAAAGTATTTTCACAAAATACCAAAAAGGAAAGCAAATATGCAACCATTAGTTGTTAAATAATGCAACGGGACGTGACAAGACGCGACACAATGTAAATTAGTAGAGTGTAACCTTATGAGGTCTTAAAATTAGTAGTTTATAACTTTATGAGGTTATTATTATATATTTTCACGTCATAAAAGAAGAAAAAAACATAAACAACACTTATCTGTTAAATAACAGGACAAATAATTAAAAACTTTGTGGAATCTTGTGTAAAAATTAGTGGAGTGTAACATTATGAAGCCTGTATAATTAGTGTGGTTTTATAATGTATTTTCACATCATACCAAAAATGAAAAACAAATATGCAACCATGTAACTATTATCTGTTAAATTATAAAACGGGACGAGACGGGACGGTATGGGACGCGACGGACAAAGTGATTTCTATATAGCTCAGACTTCTTCGAAGCGGGGGTATAATAACATGATTGCGTCGATATTAAATAGTATATGCTCATTCATGTTAGCCAGCCAGGGGCGTCACCGTGGCAGAGGGGTTAATGACGTTGCGTTGGAAAAAACGTAATAAATATAAATAATAATAATAATAATAAAATAATAATAATAATAATATGTAAATAAATAAATTTTAAAAATCAACAAAACAACAACAACAAAAATGGGTGAAGTGGTTCGGAGGGTTGGGGTGAGGGTGTGGGGTGGGGGGTGTGGGGAGGGGGTATATGGATGGATATGAATCAGGCAATTTGTTTAAGCTTTTCTTAATATTAACATTCTAAAACAAATTTGGTAAAGATCAGATACCAAATGAAGTAGCTACAGATTAAACAAAGGAAAATACAATATAGTATTTTTCAATAAATCAAGGGCAATAACTCTGTCGTTACTAACAAGATCTTGCTGGTTTTCGAACTTGTCCAATATTTCATTGATATACATCGATGTGCACAACTAGATATCATACTGATGCTTCCTGCCAAATTTCGTAGAAATCTAACAAACCGTTTAGGAATAGTAGCGCCGACAAGAAATTTAAAGCAAGAATGTCAAAGGGCCCAACACGGCGTTTAAATTTCTTTTCAATCAAATAAATAATAAAATAAAAAAATAAAAAAAAATAATAATAATAAAAAAAGAAAAAGGTGTACGTTTGGTTAAGATTTCTCAAGAAATGAGGCCTGTATCGTGTTAATTACATGTAAAACTGCATTTTTGCTAATTCAGGGGTCATAACTCTGGTGTTACTGGTTCAATCTTATCCATTATCGAACTCGTCCGAGATCTTATAGTCAAATACCATATGTGCAAGTTTGGTTAAGATTGCTCAAAACATGTGGCCTCTATCGAGTTAACAACATGTAAAACTGCTTTTTTGGCTAATTCAGGGCCATAACTCTGGTGTTACTGTTCCAATTTTACCCATTATCGAACTCGTCTGAGATCTTATGGTAATGTACAATCTGTGCAAGTTTGGTTAAGATTGCTCAAGAAATGTGGCCTATGTCGTGTAAACAAGATAAAAAAATGCAGTTTTTGCTAATTCAGGGGCCATAACTCTGATGTTACTGGTCCGATCTAGCCCATTATTGAATTATTCCGAGATTTTATGGTCATATACAATCTGTGCAAGTTTGATTAAGATATATGTGGCCACTATCGTGTAAACAAGATAAAAAAATGCATATTTTGCAAATTCAGGGGCCATAACTCTGGTGTTACTGGTCCGATCGAGCCCATTATCAAATTTTTCCGAGACCTTATGGTCATATACAATCTGTGCAAGTTTGGTTAAGATTGTTCAAGAATTGTGGCCTCTATCAAGTAAACAATATGAAAAAATGCATTTTTGCTAATTCAGGGGCCATAACTCTGGTGTTATTGGTCCGATCTGAACCATTATCGACCTTGTCCGGGTTCTTATGATTATATACAATCTCCGAAATATTGGGTTAACAAGATAAAAAAAATGCATTTTTTTTCTAATTCAGGGGCCACTACTCTGGTGTTACTGGTCCAATCTTACCTATTATCGAACTCATCCGAGATCTTATGGTCATCTACAATCTTTGCAAGTTTGGTTAAGATTGCTCAAGTAATGTGGCCTCTATAGTGTTAACAAGCTAAAAGTTGACGACAGACGACGGACGAAGAGTGGTCACAATAGCTCACCATTGAG
>JAWPHD010020493.1:0-31608 GCA_037043455.1 Cyrtodaria siliqua | reverse complement strand
TGACAAGTGTTGGCTTGAAAAGGAGGACGCCGAACATTATTTTATGAAATGTCCGTTTTATTTAAATGAACTACTTCGTCTTTTTCATGCTACCCGTCCATTTCACTCGCTTAGCGTTCGTGTATTTTTATTTGGAAAAGATAGTTATACAGATAAAGATAATAGCACTATTTTCAATCATGTTCAACTATACATTAAAGATACCAAACGATTTGATAACGATTAGACATTATATACATTATTATGACAACCGTTCGGGGCAGGACCCTACAACCACAGCATCATCATTCATTCCATCTTGTTTAATCTTTCCTAGAACTTTATTCTATTTACTCCTCTCTTTTTTACCCCTTCTTTTGTTCATCGAAAAATGTATTTGAATATTTTATGTTAATTATATTGCCATCTTGTTAACTGTTAATTACAATATTGTTGGGACGGGCCTTTATTATAGTTGGAAGAACTTGTGGCCCAACCCTTTTGCTTGTATATAGAAGAAAAGCAATAAAATATGTTTAAAGTAATATAATTGTTATTTTTCATTTGTGCATCTTTTAATTTTCATCCACGTGGTCTGTTCTGTTCAAAGTGAAATGTTCTAACTGTTTTGTTATAGTCTAATCGTGCACTAAGTTCTTATATTCGCAACATTCATTATTTTCAAAACACATTTTACTTTTGTTAAAACTGTTATCTATTTCTGAACATTCAACATGATAAAATTGATTGTTTATATATCATGTATTTGACAAAGTTTTTTAATTACGGATGGCTTTGAAGTATGACGAATGGAGAAAATTTTCTTTTTCTTCTTCATATTCTTTATCATCATATTCACCATCATCATCTTCTACTACGTTTTCTTTCCCTTTATGAGCATCTGGAGGCGTCGAATGGAACATAGCTGAAATGAAGTTGTTTTTCAAGCTTGGAACAAATGCATTGATGACCTCATCCAAACCTGTTAAACTGGCTTCATCATGGCGTCTTGGTGATTTTGTGTTCCAGCGTGGAAAAAATGCGTTAATGACGCCACCAAAACCACCAAAACCTTTGAAAGTGACTGTCTTCATAAAGGGGCGTCTTTGTGACTTTATGTTCAAGATTAGAGGCTCCGTGTTGCTAACACCAACCATTTGCGGCATATTCGTTGGCTCCGCGTTGCTAACACCAACCATTTGCGGCATATTAGTTGACTCCTCGTTGCTAACACCAACCATTTGCGGCATATTCGTTGACTCCTCGTTGCTAACACCAACCATTTGCGGCATATTCGCTGACTCCGCGTTGCTAACACCAACCATTTGCGGCATATTTTCTGAAGACACTGTATTACTACAGTGGAACTCGACAACACGCCCATTAAGTGGTTGGACGGGGCGATAGTTGCCAAACTGAGCATTGAGTTCACCAAGCGACGATAGACCGGTCAGCTCAAACCACTAAAATAAATCAGAAAATAACGTTTGTCAGCATTCTCGTGGTTTTTATTTTCTAAAAGCAATTGTAGCATGGTCACATACAATTCTCTTTGTTCAGACACAGGTGTAAATCGTTTAAGTATTAGTTAGAGGCTATGAAGTGAAATTTTAACAATTAAGAAACCCTAAGGGAAGGAGCGCAGCGACTGACCGGGGTTTCTTAATTGTTAAAATTTCACTTCTTCTAACAGACTTAGTGTTTGCCCTACTTTTCTCCCGCGCTTTTACGAAACCACGCGTCTTAACACGTTCGCGCCAAAACAAGCGCGTGCCATTTAGTAAGCGATTACTTAATGATTAAATGGTTAAAATTGGTGATCGTTAGAAACTTACATGAATAAGTTCGCCCTATTTTTAAAATTTCTCACCGTCTGATTGGAGGAAAAAGCAGGGCAAACACTAATTGAAAATAAGACCTGTCAGAATAACTGTGAGAATAACAGTGAGAATAACAGTTAGAATAACTGAAATAGAGCTGAAATGGACATGCTACAAAACAAATAGAGTATGGTTTCATCTCGTTGGTTAATTTAAACACCTCGATGGGCTACGCCCATCTCGATGTTTAAATGAACCAACTCAATGAAACCATACTCTATCTATTACTTAAAGAGAAGTTTTATTGTCAAATAGAAAAGTAAGTCGGGAAATAAGAAAAAGAAACAATAATTATTGATTGGCAAACAGCGTGAACCTTCCAGTACTTCTGTCACTAGTTGACTGTGCACCGACAAATGAAATTGTTGTGATGTCCTTGCATCTGAGAACGTTCTTATGTTGTCATTATCAACATATCGCAACTAGATCCTATAGTTTCTAAGTAGACAATAGAAAACGCATGTTATATACATTTATCACCAACAGAAAAAAATAAGATCAGAAATCTCCCTCGTATTAATGTACTCTGAGGTCGAGAAGGTAAATATGCGGTGTTTAAAACCTTCTACGGGTTCGAGTTCAACTGAGAGCTCGACTTGCAAATAAGAACGTGTCGATTCATACGGATATATATATAAAATAGTATGATAATGGACCTATGGAAACGGCCGAACACGACACATACATAATACTGCAGTCTCGGTTTGACTGAGACTGTTCATGAACGGTAGTGAAATATGCCAGATACCGCTCACGCCCTCTAGCCCCGGGTTGAGCAGAACTCAATATTCATAAAATCAATAGTACATAATTTTAACCATCCCGAATATGACATGCATATGGCGGTGGACATAGAGATTTTCCTCCCCCATGTCCAGCGGCGTATGGTCCCAGTATCTAACAAAATACTATGCCCCGAAGAGTGAAATTAAAAAAATGGAATTTAGTTGGGAGCAGCGGTTATGACAAGAAACAGTCAAAAGACTAAACTAAAAAGCAGACAACATATCCTATGAGTGGTTAAACAATACCCAATATAGTTCTGTTTCTAACCTGGAATAAGTAGGTTGTGTACATTCAACACTAAAAAATCGACTGTCATACATAGCCTTATATGTGTTGAAAAATTACAACCCCAAACAAACACACGTATCAATGTATATATAAATGGATATGCCTATACATACTGAAAAGGGGATCCCTTTGAAGCAACAACCACAAACAAGAGTGAAAAGTAGCAGACTCGGTTTTACTGAGTCTGTTCATGACAGATAATATATGATACAACACCCTCACGCCTCCTAGCACCGGCTTAAGCGATATCCTACGTTAAAGCCACACATGTTGGGTTTGATTATCCCAAAAGGACCAGTAAGTAATACAACTGCTGATTTGTAGTCTGTGCTAGTGTGAATGACAATAAAAATGGCCCTATAATAATCCCAGCACCCAAACGCACAAGCAGAGCAGGTCCGCACTGCACCATAAACACAGAGCAAATTAAATGTTACACAACACAACGATTGGTGAAGACAGGGTTATCGACTTGGAACAGACGGTAGGCAATAAGGCTTAAGGACTTATTTCGACCCTATTGTATTTATTGGGGAACGAATTTGTATAGGTATGGGTAAATCACTGTTAGACATACAATTAATTGCATAAGACAATGCTGTTTTTCAATTTTGTATCAAATGATGAGGCCCTACCAATATAGCTGTTGTATAAAGCTCACATATTATAACGTAAAAGAAGGTTTTCAGTAGTTGTGTTTTGGTTTTATTTTTGTTCTAAACACAAAGAATTATTAACAAAGTTTTATATTAACTGGTAGTACAGCTAACTTGTTAATGTGTTTTTTTTTTCCATAGAAGTAGATTTCAAAGTATAATAATACTGCTATACTCTAGATACTGTTCAATATAGCAATGCTATTCAAAGAAAAACTTTACTCGGGCCTCAATTTATATACATGAGCATGCTTTTTCAATGACAATTTGGCGTTGGGAAAAGGTCTTTAAATCGATTTTACCTGTACACAACCTCTCTATTATCCTGTCTTCAGCGCTCACATAAACAAAACAGTGTAAATAAAAGTACATCCAGTTAACAGTAAATCTCTAACAAAATAAAGTCTACATCCAGAGAAATTGGAAAACGGCACATGTATATATTATTATAAAACAATATGAAAACATAATTAGAAACACCTCCGGTTGTATGCAGAGTAAAACAAAAACGTACCGCTCGTTCGGTGATGCTTATTGGCTTCTGTCGGACAAGCCACCTTACGGATTCGTGACATGGTGATAAACTTACCGCTCGTTCAGTGACGAGTATTGGCTTCTTTCGGATAATCCACCTTACGGATTCATGACATGGAGGTGTTGTTGTGCTCCCAGAATAAGTATACAACTCACAGTCTCTGTTGAAAAACATGGACATATTCACCTCTGAAGGGATGCTGGTCTCTGTAAAAGTATAGACAAAAGGGTTGACAATAGGGCTACCGTCTTGGAACGGGCAGTTGCAAAAAAGCCGCTGGGGGTTTTAACCAGGTTCTAGAGTGCAACAAACCTCACTCGTATCATATTGTTGTCCCATAAACGGGACAGTGTAAATAAAGATATCCCCGCCAGGTTATAATCTCTAACAAACAAGCCAGCATTAATAGGTAATAAAAGTAAAACACATAAATGATCATGTATATATAATATAAAAAACAAAAGCCTAGAAATCCACAGAAGTAAGTACTTAATGACTTGGTAGAAGCCAGATCAAGAAGAAAATAAACTGTTACGTGTACGCAAAGCAAGATTAAAGACAAACATCAAAAGCTACCGTCCTATACGGCTTTAGGTAGACGTCATCGAAATATGCACAACAGAATGTAATTGTTGTTTAACGTCTCATCAACACATTATTTAGATCTTCGAATTTTTATAACAACGCGCATGATCATAAAACATGTCCCTGCGATAAAGATTTAATAAAACAGTTTCATTATAAGTTTTAACAACGTTACAGCTTGAACGGTTCTATTTGTATTTCTTCAAACGTACTCGAAGACACATTAATAAAAAAACAAACACATATGCATTCATATTCAGAAGGCCAAAACATAAATGTGTTCATGTACGTGTTAGGTCAAACTGTCGCTGATACAAAACACAATGCGTATGAAGTGATATGTTAGTTATGTTAAAACTGTTAACTATTATATTTTCACATTATATACTGGAAGGAAAAAGAAACGCAGAGTGCGTATTTCCGCTATATATTGTATGTTTAATATGCTACTGCTAATCGAATAATACAGGGCGACATTAGGCCTGTCCTTTTAGAAAGAAGGTTTAAACAGCACTGATCACACAAATGGTCACCCCTTTAAAGTTTCATTATCGTCAGAATGCGCATTTGGCTCAAGCAGGTGAGCAAACTTAGGCTTTAAATGTTGCAATCACTTAACGTTAAATACAGTACTGAACTAGCGTGTACTGTGATTAAAACGTCTACAACATCACAGTTGTGTCCTTTCTCTAACTAACTGCACTTTTTTTTTTACAAAACATCTTGGGATTTCCTTGGAATATATATGGAATTAAGTGTGCAGTATATGCAATATATAGCGGAAATACGCACCCTGCGTTTCTTTTTCCTTTCAGTATTATTATAATATAAAATAATTTAAAATATACAACACACTGTGTTTTTACATGCCGATGACAAATTCAATGTGATAAACATTTGTTTTTAAGAAAGGATTTGCTGGAAGGTATTAGTCCTACAATCTAGTTACTATTGAAACATATACTACCTCTAGTAATGATGACATGATGGTAATAAAATGGAACTTACGATAAGAAGATATAGCTGGAATGTTTCGAAGCAAGAATTCAGAAAACCCCGACGTCTGGACACTGTCAACTGTGGTCCCCGGTAACGCCTGTAAATCAAGCTAGAACTTCATGTATGACTCCATGTCGAATGCATAGAATGCATTGTTAAAATGTAAAATAAAGAGTAATGGAGAACATAAAAATACGAAACACTTTCAGGACCGACTGATGTGCCATGATCTGCAATTTCTTTCTCGCACGTTAATGGTATTTAACTAATATTGCAGGCACAATTGACCCAACAACCATTGACCAAACTCCAAATTCCCCCAATCTCCACGTCCCCAAAACAAGTACGCAGAAACTTTATTTAAAATCTCATTACACCAATCAATAGCGGTTCATTACGGGTTGGCATTACACATTTTGAATTTAAAAAAATGTCCTAAATCAAGACAATGTTAGACGTTGTATAAATAGCAGTATGCTAATGTATTCAATGTCGTCGTTCCATCACCCTATGAATCATGATTACCGTAAAGCTTCTGTTTACATGTTGACTGTGATTTTCTGATAACAATCTCAGACTGGTATCGAAGGTGAACGAAGAAAGGTAAAAAGAAGTTTATTAGTTTGTTTGGTGTTTTACGTCAGTTTCAAAACATATAAGGTTATATATGACGGTCGAATATGTGTGGTAGAGGCAGACCACCCACTTTTCCTGGGTGGAACCAGTACTGTACACCTCCCGTCATCCGTAAGAAGAAAAGCATAGACTATCATAAACAGAAAATACCATAATAAACAAAATGGTCTTGGTATCTGGATGACATACAGAATACTGACAACCCTTTCTTTTCTACTATTTTTAATACATACTATCCTAATGAACTCAACTTAGCAAAGCTAATATATCTGATACTGTCGTTTCTTTTCCTTGATTTACATCACTCTGTAGAAAATGTAGAAATAATTAATAAAATATATGACAAGAGAGATGCTCTTAATTTTGATATTGTCAATTATTCCCGCCTGTACTCCATCAGGGCTACCGTTTCCATAAAATTCGAAAAACCTTTGCACAATTTTATTATCGTAACCTTGATCTATTTTTAAAATATCGAAGTATTTTAAGAATTCTTCTGCGACAAGGACTAGATCACAACATGTGTATGGTACTGTGACTTACAAACTTCGTAAGATCCTTAGTTATAATCACTTTCATTCAATCTTTATTAAACTTGTTAATAAGTTTACAAAGAGGTTATGACCCTACCCATGTCCCCTATACCAGTTTAATCAAAAACAAACTTATTAATGTCAGTGGTTTACAGCTCTAGTATAAAGCATGCGTATGGAGCGCGGTGGTCTAGTGGTAGAGCGTTGGGCACATAATCAAAAAGTCGTGGGTTCGATCCCTGCCATAACCATATGTGTTTTGTCCCTGAGCAAAACACTTTACCTGCATGTGCTTAGTACTGGTTCTACTCAGGAAAACATCGAGAGTGATTAAAATAAGTTCAGAAAGATTTCGTTACAATCGATGTAAAACACACTAGTTTAAACTAAACCATGTCATGACCTCCAATGATCGAACTAGTTTATGTACAAAAAGTAATATAATCACCTTAAGTTCATATTTAACAGAAAAACACACCATTATAATTTTGTAAAAGTCAACATTAAATGTAAATGTAGGTTTTACTTTTTGTATTAATATATTTAAAAACGAAGTCGGCTTTACTCTTTTACTGATGTGTAGCTAACAAACGCTATCAAACACACGTAGCGAAACAGTTCCTGAAGATACGAAACTAACCTGAATCCAGATGGCAATAACGACAATTCCGTCTGGTTTATCGTCTGCTACTCGAATGTCCCTGTATTTACTATTGAAGAATACGAAGTGAACCTAAAAGTCAGGAAAGGGTGATCATATATTTGAAACAAGGTAGTCACATAGTAATAATTAGTGTCAGAAATGTAGAGTTTAAAGTCCCTGTCCCACCATCAACAGATGTACGCTGTTTCTAAACCTAAAGACGACATATTTTGAGAATCCAAACTTTATAGACACAATATAAACGTCTTTTAACAGCCAGACCAAGCCCAAAAACTGGAACGTTGAAATTAGTGTTACCAACTCTTAATTCCTTTTACGCATATTCAATCACGGGTATTTTAAGAACCCGTGAATAAATATATACTTTTAATCGGCACAAATATGTTGATATATGACCTGAATACCGGAAAAGAGTTTTGATAAACGATTTTATAGTGGAATTTTGCCGTTCTTTGACAGGTTACTTTCTTTAAGATTAAATATAGAAACACTTTATTTGCATTCCCATCCACAGGACTCCTCTAACTGTCGCGTGAGTTTCGTGTGACGGATTCGTAAATATTGTCTTTTCTATGCAGACCTCCTTCTTGTCTGGGAATGTTTTGTAATTGTTGATGGATTTCCAAGTCTGTAGAGCATATTTTGGTAAACCAATGTTGCAGAAACGAAGAAAAAGGTAAACCTGATGACATTTACGCACGGATCATTAAAGAGGTAAAAAAAACAATTCCGGAAAGACGAGTGTGAAATTAGTTTCCAGCCTTCTATTTATTTATACATATACTACAACACTATTTCTCCTCCTCTCTGTCCCTCTTCTCTCTCCCCTGTAGGGGGGTGGAGGGGGGGGGGGGGCGGGGTGGGGTGGGTGTGGAATGTGTTCCCATCATGACAATATTGAAGTGTGCTATATAGCAGAATAATAACAAAAAAAATATGATTAAACCATATCTAAACAATAGAAAATGCCTTTAAAGAGGCACTACCTATATCTACGCGATTTTTAATGTAAAATATTAAATACTCAATATTATGGCATTTATATGTATACAAAGCTATTTTATGAGTATTCTAAGAAGAAACATGGTTCGTATTCCAGTTCTGTAAATTTTAAATTATGATCAAAACAGTATCTTGAATAAAATGCTGCCCAGCTGTTTATTCCTGCCGGAGAACTACGAGTTTTTACGATTTTCTCGGACATGCGCAATGCGATTACAAACTATTCGGCGCAGTTCCGATAGCAAACGAATCGATCGGAACTCTTCGCTAATCAGACGAGGTAGTTCCGATTGTAAACGAATAAGATCGGAAAATCTCCGCAATCGGCTTGTCTAAAACAATTACGAATACAATTTGAAAAACCCGATTTTTTCAATCCTGTTTTTTTTCCCAGCAAAACGCATATTACATTGGGTGAAATTATTGCCATTACCATTTTCATAGTCCTCTTTATAATTAAGTAAAGTTTATATCAATTGGTGGACAAAAAGATATAGGTAGAGCCTCTTTAAATTGAATCAAGATTTTACAAATTACAAATGTGTACGCATTGTTGAATAATACATTTGAAATAATTTTTTACCATATTCGATTGTATTATTGCATTGCATTACTTATGCCTTTGTTTTGTTCTATAATAACAGTGAAATAGTTATCACATATAATGTATATACGATTACCTCTCCCGCAAATCTGCGACCATCAAGTGTGTGTTCTGAACCCACATGCATGCTATCGTTCCCCGGGTATTGTTCATCCTGTAACAAAAGTAGGTATCACAGTCGAACGGGAAATGTAGCTTTCACGGAACACAGTCAACCAACCAAAAACACGCATTAAAACATACAGCAATTACAATGTTAATAAAAAGCAAGGCATGTGACATCAAAACACAAACAGGTTGACAATAGGTCTACCGTCTTGGAACGGTCAGTGGCAAAAAAGCCGATACGGTGGTGGGGGTAGGGTTGGGGTGGGAGGTGGAGGCGGTCAAACCAGATTCTTGGGTGCACCAAACCTCATTCTGACCATATTGACACCCCAATAAAAGGTAACTGTATAATACTTTTCGTCTAGACTCAAATGCAGTTCTCTTTAAGACGCATAATTTAGTTTAAAAAACGTATATTTCTACTGTTCTGGTAATGGATACACGGACAAGCCATATACAAATGTCGCATTATAGGAACTAATGGCAACTGCTTTTTAAGTACTCCAACATTCGTGAAATTAAACTCCGTTTTGGACAATGCACTGTCAGCATACTCGTGTCGAACAAAGAAGTTACGATTAATACCCACCAGGTCAAAGTTGCGACCTCGGATGCCACCGTAATGCAGATGAAAGTCGTGCAAGTAGTAGAGTCCTGGGCGGTGTGGTACATTCGTCATCATGTAATCCATTGGATTCTCGAACTTGAACACTGCAGAATGGCCTGTAGGACATAATTATTATATTTAAAAAGAGGATCCATTGGAAGCAGCAAATACAAACAAGAGAAAAAAGAGGTAATATAAGCAACACCTCTCAAGGGCCCTAGTAACTGTTTACTAGTGGAGTGCGTGGTCCAGTGGTAGAGTGCCGAACTCCAAATCGAAAGGTCGTGGGTTCGATCCTCGCCGCGGCCACGTTATTTATCCTTGAGCAAGATAATTAATCCACATTGCTTAGTACTGGTTCTAGCCAGGAAGCCATCGAGAGTGATTAATCTAAGTTGCAATAACTTGTTTCGCAATCGATGTAAAATAAATATGTTTAAAACAAGTAACTGTTTAAGCGGTATTCTACTGTAAATACACATAAATTGGGCTTGAGGATCCCAAACGACCAAATGTCCTATGATCTAGGTTGCTTGGCTTTTATGGAATGGGGCATACCTATATACTAACTGAACACTGGCGCATATATCATGTGTGGAAAAGTGACACACACAATAAAATTATAGACATGTTATGATCATATGTCAAAAAATGAAATGGTGATAAGCCTATCCTTCTTATCAAGCAGGATGTTGAGTTTCATTTTGAGACCACATGATCTCCCATGTAATATTCCTATGACGTTTCCAATCTCCACGCAGAGTTATCGTTCCTTGCACTCACATATATCTCTGCTAACTACTAAATTACAGGATTTTGGTAAAACCTGTTAAATTGGAATATGTTTGGCTGAAACTTATTTATTTCTTGTGTAAATATAATTTTCAGATACTGAAAATATCTGCAAATTAGATGTTGCAAGATTTGAAATAATGCATGAAAACAATTTATCGGGTCTGTTTTACAACAAAAATAATACGTACTTAGGTCTCCTCAATCGAAACGCATATGTAAACATTTCAAACCGAAGCTCGATAGCAGAAAATTATTTAAAAAAATTAACTCATAGAAATAAAAATTGAAATTATTTAATATAAGTCTATATTCTATCTTTGCAGATCACTCAAAAGGATTTAAAACAACGTCATAACTTTTTTGAATAATCACGTGACCTAACCGTTCGCCCTACTTCCTTTGACGTTGACAGAGGAACGAGTGTACTCTGGGAAGAGATTGTGACGTTTCACGAAGATACAACTAGTAAATCGGGGGAAGTTTAAAATACATAGTTGTGTTGCCCATGTTTAGCAATGATCACATCCGATCTTTATATTTATTAAATGAGGCTTTATTTTAGTATGTATTAAGCCGTAGCTGCCATTATTGCCGCCACACGAACTTGAATGTTCATCAAACATATTGAAAACAGCCAAAAATACATAACACCGCACTATTCCTTAAAAAGGCCCTCACCGTTGTTAGTGAAAATGCCCTTCAAAATATTACTGGAAAATATCATCCGAGGGCATTGGCAAATAACACCATTGCGGACCTCTTCAGTCTGAATGTCTATCGGTGACTGGTGTACACCGCCGCAGTGTTCACTATATACTTCGGGCCAGTGGTACACACCTGAAGATAAAAAAGGCAGATTTTAAACGATATAGTTGCATTGTCCTTTTCGACTGTTTTTTATTTATTTTTTTCTGTTGAGTTTACATTTATTTTCAAACTTAAAAAAGCAGTATTCACTTTATATTTGTGAAACAGTACATATTCGAAAGCAAAGAAGAAGGGGTTTAAACATTATATTTGCATTGCTCTTCTCGATTATTTTCTTATACTGTTGAGTTTGCATTTATTTGCAAATTGAAAATAGCAGTGTTATGACCCTATCGTTTTGAAAAAATAACTCATCATTTAAATTATTATCTTACATAATTCGTAGAAATAATATATTCAACAAACCAGTTTGATTTAGACTGTAGTGAAATTGGATCTTGCCGTCGACCATATATTGGTAAAGCGTATGTGACGTCACATCATGCACGTGCAGTACGACCAAAAGACAGATGATGCCAGCAGAAGTTTTCATATTTACAATCTGTCCGATCGTCTGAAATGTAAAACTTCTTTTCATCATGTTTTTACTATATATATTCTTTTTTGTCTAGATTTGTGCAATTGTATTTTATAGCCATTACATAACATACATACGAAAAGGGGATCCCTTGGAAGCAATATTCGAGATTAAGCGCTATAGGTATGAAAGCACTAATTATTTTCCCCATAGACACCAATGTTAAAGTGTCACATTATAATGATTTGCTGCAAGTTCAACTCAAGTATGGATAATGCAGCAGTGTAATGTTCATATAGAAAAGTATTTTTCCACTTGAAAAATCACCAGAAAACGTGGGGTCACAAGACATGTAAGAAAGTTCTTGTTTGTTTACTAAACAGGTCAAGGGTACAGCTGTTTTTATTGATCGACTGTTTTCATTGCTCACAAAGTGTAAGCATAGAGTCAAAATTTCGAAAATGTTCATCAGTTATCCAGTAAAACCTATTAATACGCTTCTTATACATATAACCACAAAATCGAATAGAAATGGGCAGTTTTCCCCTTCTTATAATGCCCATTTCCATAAAAAAAGGAGGGATTACTTTTTATTATAGGAACTACATTCGACTACACCTCGAAGGTTTACTTATTAGTGGTGGCAAACCTATATTGCGCTATATATTTCAAAGGAAAGTATCAAGAAAATGCAAAATACATTAAGTTAATTAAACCGGTTTGCAAAGATGGTATAAAACGAATATCAACTTTATTAGGTGAGGCTTAGAAAATGAAGCATGGCGAATAACTAATGATATATTGCTCTGCAGACCATCTCATCATATCATGTATGTCAACTAGTTTAATAAATTCTAAAATAATGATGGTTGGCTATTTGGTTGAATTGTGGTGTACGTTATTTTTAGCACATTTTAGGCTGTATATGCCGGTCGATTTTTTGTAGTAGTGGCAGACCACCCATTTTCCCCTACAAGTTCATGTAGTGTCAATAATAAATTTCATTGGCCTATATTATAGTGAGGCGCAAACGCTTGGTCGAGCATTCAATGCGTATTGCCTGTTGAGAAAACCCTTCTGTTTTAGTCGATATTCCTTATCGTAATCCTTATCGTAATCCTTACCGTAATCGTTACCGTAGTTAGTTGTACAGGTCTAATAACACTACTGATATGTAGTCAGGGCGACTTTTACAGCCGCCACACAGCATTTAACACACTGAAAAGGGGAGCCGTTGGAAGCAACAAATACAAACAAAAGATATAAGTAGCAGATTCGGTTTTCTTGAGTCTCGTTATTAGTATATGGGGCTCGTGTTTAGCCAGATTTACATCAACAAGTTTCATAATGCTAACATGAATGATTTCATTGAAATGATTTTATTGGAACTGGATTTTGTAGTAGTAAAATACACTTAAGCTGGTTTAGAAATAAATAGTTTACAGCCAAAATACGTTTTGATAAGGTTTTCACCCATGTCAAATTAGTGTTGATATTTTAGGAAATCTCTTATAACTGCAAATACCTTTCATGTTTTGCGATACAACTTTTAGGGTGTTTTAATTTGATTTAAATAAGGCTTCAAAACTGAAAATTGTTTCCTGTAGAATCCACATCAGTCAAAGGCACTGTACCACAAACCGAAATAAATGAGCATGTTTAAAAAGACGATGAAAAGAACATAACATAAGATAAATAGTGGTGATGAGAGGGTGACCGATTTGGAACGCTCAGTAGGTTCAAATCATTTTTGGATAGAAATTCTAAAAACGTGATAACTAAAATACCTTACTTTTAAAAATCGGAAATAAAACAAAGATAAACGCATAAGGAAGTGTTATTTTTTCATAGGGCATTTTCAATGCAAAATCCGAGATAGATCTGGCCATACTCTCCGATATATTACTGGATACTATTTTTCCTATGGTTTCGTTATTCACACAACCAAAGGGCGAATATACATTTTTCGTCTTTCAATAAAACTTTGGATAACAACGTTTTTTTATTAAAAGGTCAAAACTGTGAAACATAGTTATTGGCTACTTTAAATTGCAGAATAAAGTGTCATACACTCACCTTTAAACTTATGAAATCAGTGTTTCTATATGGAAATACTGACAGAACGACTTAATAAATTTCCATCAGTAACATGCGATATTTGTTCTCATCGATTAGCAAATGATTATATTTACTTGTAAGCCTTTTCTCTCAATTATGTGGATATTTACAACTACACGAGTATACGTCTGACTAAGCCATTTTGATTTTGCACTATACTGCATTTAAAGAAAAACATAAAGCATGTTGCTCATATCCAGTAAAAAGTACCTTTAGTCTATAGAACCCTGCCAAGTCTAACCATTTCACTTTCAGTATGCCATGACATTATGAGATAATGCCAGATCTAGACTTAAAAAAAATCTAGCAACAGCTAAACCTACCTGAAATATTTATACTACATGGAAATAAATAAAAAGGTCCTTTAGAAATCACAGCACCCAAACGCAATGACACCTTAAGTTCGCACTGCACCACAAGCAAAAAGTAATTTAAATGTCCAATGAATAGCGGTGAAGACAAGAGTAACCGATTTGAAACGGTCAATAGGCAATAAGGCCTACTGGTTAACTAAAGTCGATTTTATATGTACACAACTTCAAAGGAAATCTCTGACAATAAAGTCCACATGAAACTTAAAGGAAGTTAACTGGAATACTGTTATTAAGTCGTTAAATATTACATCTTGCTCAAATAGACATGATACGATCACTCAATATTGACAAATAGGCGTCTTCGCAATGTGCATTTGTTGGTCATATACATTATTTGCGTTTGTTTATTGGCATTAGCAATATCAGGTTTCTTTCGTCGATTATGTATACCTACACTGACATAGTGTCATGTTTACATAGTTTGAATGTTACACAATGTATACCGTTCTATCCATAACCTGTGCAAAGTTCATTTTATACACCAAAACCCCATTAGGTTACTTCTTGTATTATTGAGTGCATTACTGCTACTGTCACCCAGCACTAAGAAGGTTTTACGTATAACAAACGTGCCGTTGTAAGAATGATCAATCCTTTATAAAAAAAAATATAACAACATCATGTATTTAATTCAGTCGAAGGACTGGAGCTTTTATAAAGGCGCCAGAATCCAACGACGTATGGCATAAACACAGCGTAAATACTTTGAATAGAGATAGGCATTTCAACGGTAACCTAACTATCCGCGTTAAAATGGAAACACGTTCGAGATCACTAAAAGAGAAATAGATCATTGCAATACTAACCAACATCATAAGTTATGCAACTTAAAAGAAACATATACAGGAACAAGACGATAATCTTCAAACTACTAAGTATTGAACTATTTGACAATACTATCGTGTGTGTGTGTGTGTGTAGTTCTAAGGTTTATAGACCGTCCGCCAACTAACACGACAAGTTTCCCTGCCGCGATGGGCACAATAGAGTCTGGTCTGTTCTAGATGGATGCGTTGGTTGATGTGGTGATGCTGCGTCGTCATTTCTCTTGTAGATATGTAGGTGGATGTCGCTGTTGCTCTGTGGTTGTCGCTGTGGCGGTGAGGTGGGGGGTCTGGAACGACGTCTAGGTGGTGCTGCCTAACTACTGGGCGATCCCCCATAGGGCCACACCCGCCAGTTGCAACCTGCGTCCCCGGTGGCTATAGCAACTAACGTAGGATAGTTCTATTCTCGTCTGGCACGCAGGTTGATATGGCTCCTTCGCTCCGTGTACAGCGTCAGGCTTCCCTCCTCTAGTAGTTGTTCCTGGCGCTGTACAACGTCTGGCGGGACGAAGGAGACATCTTCACTCTCGGTCAATCAACAATCATTCCGTTAGTGCTGCATCATATAAGCCAGTGACTTATACTACAAGTAATAACAGATCCGCAATCCTATCTCGTACAACTTTGGAGGATGTGCTGGCAAGGGCGACCAACGTGGAAATGTTAAGGCGATACACTAGCGTAGATAGAAGGCGTATATCGTATCAATGCAAAGCTGGTTCAAAGTTTGTCGTTACGATATAGGGGGAGAAACTGGTTCCTTTTTACATTTGCAGGTCCAAGATGATAATCTTAAAACTATTAATTATTGAAATATTTGACATTACTATCGTACGTGGAAATGTTAAGGCGAGTATAGATACACTAGCGTAGATATCAGGCGTATATCGTATCAATGCAAAGCTGGTTCAAAGTTTGTCATTACAATATAGGGGGAGAAATTGGTTCCTCTTTAATTTTAAAAATCAAAATTAAACAGGAGAATATTCAAATGAGGAAAACGCTGATTGTCTAAAACTTTCCCCCTAGTGGACCCTCAAAAGGTAGAGACTAATAGTCCTAATTTAATATTTTAAAAATGACTATTAATTTTAATCTGAAAAATGGCAACACATTTGTCATTTAGGAAACTGGAAATGGGTTTAGCACTTCTGCGACAAGGTTTATCCCAACCCGTCATTTTTTGGAGGTGTGATTTACAAACTTAGGAAGATTATCGGTCGTTATAATTTTCATGAGTTATGTATTAAAATTATTAGAAACATTATAAACAGAGGTTACGACCGAAGTATTCTGCGGTGCACTACATGCTTAGTTGTAGACCTATCTACAGTTTGCAGTTATGCTTTCCGCTTTGATTGTGCAACGACAGGACGGGCGGTGGACCATATGACAACGTGTTCCTAAATCCTTTAAGGCGGGTACCGTTTGATGAATGTCCTTCACTCCGTTTTGTTTAACTGCTTCCCTTTGATGCTCTGACTTCAGAGAATTCATCGAGTATATATGAGATTAGCTTCTTAGGTTTAACTTGTTGTTTTATATATTATATACATGAACATTTCTTTGTTTTTGGACTAGGGGCTTTTCAAGCCCTACACCTTAGCAAGCGTCACAATTCGAGCACGCCAGAAGCCGCAACAGAGCTAACAGTCAGCTGTCATTTTGATTGGATGTTCATTCGCATAAAAGCGGTAAACACATCCTACTCACTGTATGTATAAGGTAGAGCCGTGGTGTAATGGTTAGCATTGCGGCTTAGTAACCCAGGGATGGCGCGTTCAATCCCAGCCAGGACCGAATTTGGGTTAATTATCGAAATATTTCAAAAGTATTTCCTACCTTACCAGTCCTTCGGATGAGACTTAAAACCTAGGTCTGCTCGCTAAAATACTTAGTGCAATACAGCGAGGATAAATAAACGCTTATACGCACGCACTCACTGTATGCATATTCATAAGGGCCCTGGCCTTGTGTAGAGAAGAAATAGTTCTCCGGATCATAAATAAGCGGTGGGAAATGGAAAGAAAATTGAAGAATGTGATGTTTGGGCCTATACTTTTTTCTACTAAGACAAGAAACAAGATGATATATATTTTATCTCGAAATATTATAAACCCCGTTTGGACCCCGTACATCCAGCTTTGCAAACCTGGGATAAAGTAACTCATTTGCATATTAATGTCGAAAGGACCAATGCTTCCGAGCAAAAGTAGTTATTTTTCAGCAAAAAAGAATAGAGGTAAACATTTGCAATATCAGCGGGAAAATGGAACATCCGTCACCTAATGGAGACAATCTTAAAGAAAGTCTTCGTCAAAATGTTATAATTGCAGAATTTACAAATTGTATTTCTATGCTGTAGAAGCGGCATTTCAGACGCAATAGACTGAACTGATCACGCGTTGATTCTGAGTTTGAGTTTACCCGCGATCACTAGTAATCGAGTGGAGAAGATTTGTTTCGAATCCGACTTTGTACAGATATGAATAATGTTGCTCCGAATTTATAAATGATGGAATACATAGCACAATAAAAAAAAATGTAAACAATAATAAAATTAGATGTAATATTCCTAAAAGGATAACTCATAAGGCCCATATTTCTATCTGGTGCATGCGTCGGAATTTAATAATTACAATCTGATCCCTTCGAACTCAAAAAGACGCTTTTCGCCATTTTGGTCAACACACGAACCAAATTGATATTTACAGACTGTCCAATTGTCAAATAGGAAAAACAATGCCCCGTTACTGATAACAATTGTTCGCTATAATGGTTTTTCTGTTACCTATTATTATTCAATGGTCAGTACTAATCCATTTGGCGGGAAAGAAAACACCGTGGGCAGACTGTAACTGCCATCCAAATACCTACGCAAGGTCAGTGCTTACAATGTTCTTAAGTGCACTTACACCATGTTCACTCAACAGAACTGTTCAATTTCCAAAGCCCCTAGTTCATCAGTGCTTTCAGCACTTGATTTCTTATAACATGATGATAATGCCCGTAAGTCGCTCCCTTTCAGTACAAAGATATTTAAATTAGAACGAATCCCAGGTAATTTCCTTAATTCAGACTTGGTCAAAACGGCATTTATGAGCTTAATTCGCAATATTGAGCTTTCCAGAGAAAATCAAACAAATGTTGACATTCTATATAATGAATTTTGTCAAAAGCTTATAAATGAAATGAACAGCAATATTCCCTCTTTTGATTGTTCAAAAAAAACGCGTATGCGCTATAAACCTTTTAAACCCTATTATAATGGTACTTTCGAAACTATGTGGAACGATTTACGTAAAAAAGAAAGAGAATTCCTTCAGTTTCATGGTGATAGACATACAATGAATCGTCTCTTTAAGAGATGCATATAAGAACTCGAGAATAGTGTTTACAAAACCTTAAGGACGGCGGATAGACAATATAAACGTTCTTTATCGATCGATATTGAGGCGGCGTACACAGATAATCCAACATCCTTTTGGGAACATATACAACATCTAAGGCCTAAACGCAAAAATAACATTCCCTTATGCTGGTCTCGGCGAGTTGGCTTATTTAAACACCGAGATGGGCGTAGCCCATCGAGGTGTTTAAATAACCAACGAGCTCTGTTGTGTAGCATGGTGTACTTAGTAACACTGTGACGTCATACTGACCGTACTCTAAATTCCAATATCCGGTAGTTGTAGTACGGTGTAGCCATGTCCCTTTAGTTAACCTAAATTAAACGATTTAATGCTCTGCATTCATCAAAGGAAATGTCACAGACCATGCTACAAAGTGTCATACACTCACCTTTAAACTTATGAAATCAGTGTTTCTATATGGAAATACTGACAGAATGACTTACTAAATTACCATCAGTAACATGCGATATTTGTTCTCATCGATTAGCAAATAATAATAATTAATTGTATGCCTTTTCTCTCAATTATGTGGATATTTACAACTACACGAGTATACGTCTGACTAAGGCATTTTGATTTTGCACTATACTGCATTTAAAGAAAAACATATAGCATGTTGCTCATATCCAGTAAAAAGTACCTATAGTCTATAGAACCCTGCCAAGTCTAACCATTATGCCATGACATTATGAGATAATGCCAGATCTAGACTAAAAAAAACATCCGGCAACAGCTAAACCTACCTGAAATATTTATACTACATGGAAATGAAAAAAAAAGGTCCTATAGAAATCACAGCACCCAAACGCAATGACACCTTAAGTTCGCACTGCACCACAAGCAAAGAGTAATTTAAATGTCCAATGAATAGCGGTGAAGACGGAGTAACCGATTTGAAACGGTCAATAGGCAATAAGGCCTACTGGTTAACTAAAATCGATTTTATGTGTACACAACTTCGCTATTATCCTTGTCTTCAGCGCCCCGATTGTCAATACAATAAATATAAGTACATACCATCAAAAGGAAATCTCTGACAATAAAGTCCACGTGAAACTTAACACAGGAAAATATTTAAACACTTCAATAAACAACCAAGAATCGAACAACAAAGAACTCCTTTTTTAATCGCAAGAACGTTCCTACCGTGAATTGCAAGGACGTTAACCGGAATACTGTTATTAAGTCTTTAATATTAAATTTTGCTCAAATAGACATGATACGATCACACAATAAATAGGCGTCTTCGCAATGTGCATTTGTTGGTCATATACATTATTTGTGTTTGTTTATTGGCATTATATTAGATTTCTTTCGTCGATTATGTATACCTACAATGACACCTGACATAGTGTCATGTTTACATTGTTTGAATGTTACACAACGTATTCCACGCTATCCATAACCTGTGCAAAGTGCATTTTATACACCAAAACCCAATTAGGTTACTTCTTGTATTATTGAGTGCATTATACAAACAACGTTACTGCTACTGTCAACCAGCACTAAGAAGGTCTAATGTATAACAAACGTGCCGTTGTAAGAATGATCAATCCTTTATAAAAATATATAACAGCACCATGTATTTAATTTCAATCGAAGGACAGGAACTTCGTGACATTTATAAAGGCGCCAAAATCCAACGACGTATGGCATAAACACAGCGTAAATACTTTGAACAGAGATATGCATTTCAACGGTAACCTAACTATCCGCGTTAAAATGGAAACACGTTCGTCACTAAAAGAAATAGATCATTGAAATACTAACCAACATCATAAGTTATGCAACTTAAAAGAAACATTTGCAGGAGCAAGAAGATAATCTTCAAACTACTTATTATTGAACTATTTGACAATACTATCGTACGTGGAAATGTTAAGGCGATACACTAGCGTAGATAGAAGGCGTATATCGTATCAATGCAAAGCTGGTTCAAAGTTTAGGTAAATATAGGGGGGAAAATTGGTTCCTGTAGCACCGCTAAATGTGAAAATTCCGCTAAATGTAAAAACTTCCGCTAAATGTTAAACATCTGCCGCTAAATGTAAAAAAACTTCCTCTAAATGTAAATCTTCCGCTAAATGTAAAAAAAATACTAACCGCTAAATGTTATAAATTTTAACATATAGCGTTTAGTGGAATCCGTTAACCGCTAAATGTTAAAAGTCACTAAAGTTGCCTGAAGTATGTAAGGGTATGAACAATGCTGTTCTAATCGACTCGATGACGTTGTTATCAAAGTAAGTCATAACGACAAACTGCTGCTGCTGTTTTCTGTTACATTTAGCGGAAGATTTTAACATTTAGCGGAAGTTTTTACATTTAGCGGAATTTTCACATTTAGCGGTGCTACAACTGTATAATTCACTGGTAAAATGTATATACCGTTCGAAAAGGTCGCTTGCGAAGTTGAAGTCATATTCAATACTGAACAAACTAGATAAACTAGAACTGTATTCCTGAGAAACGGATACACCCATAATTCCCCACCCCGCCCCCTCCCACACCCCACTCCCCTACACACAACGAAAACAATCAATAGGAAACATAAAATTCTGACGAAGAAATGGCCGTAACTCCAGTAATACAATGTTGATTTTGGAGCCGAATCGATATGCCCATCTTGATATCATAGGTAATAATCTTGTAAAGTTTCGGAACAATCAGTTGAAATATGTAGGATGAGACGCAAATGATATTATAGTATAACATTAGACAAAAAAGGGGCCATGATAAAAGGTCGATTCTGGCGCCGAACGATATGCACATTTTGACATCATAAGTAATATTCTGTAAAGTTTCAAAACAATCAGTGGAAACTCGACTCGACATATGCACATCGTAACAGCATAGGTAAGTATCTTCGAAACAATCAGTTGAAAACAGGCCATAGACGCACAAGATATTATAACGTAAAATTTGTTGAAAAAGTGGCCATACCTCTGATAATACATGATCGAATTTGGCACAGAATCGATATGCACATTTTGATATCATAGGTAAGCATTATGTTTCGAAACAATCACTTGAAAACTGTAGAAGAAGATAGACGCACAAGATCCTATTACGTAAAGTTTAACGAAAAAAGGTATTAACTCTGACCATACATGATAGAATTTGGCAGTCGATAGTGCATCATAGGCAAGTATCCTATAAAAATTCGAAAGAATCGGTTGAAAATTGTAGGAGATAGATGCAATCGGACTGACAGACGGACTTGACCAACACTATATGCCCCTCACCATTCGGTCACATTTCGGTGGAAGTGCATAACAAGTCATCCCTATCATGCTTAAGCAAAGAGGCTAAGTAGTGTCTATGTAGGCTTTATTGGAAAAAGTTCCTTACAGTGGATGCAAAAAAACAGTGGATACAAATGTACAGTAAGTTATAAAATCATGGACTCATATTTATGATTCGAGTTCCATCATTTGAGCAAATAAGCTAAAGATACAACATGTTCCCAAAGTTAAAGTGTTGTCTGTGGGAACTGATATATGCACAGCCGTATAGATGCAAGAAAACTGCTTTCGACAATGAAACGTATTTTAATAATGTTTCTTTTATAAATATGTAATTATTTCAAACAACTGAGTCGATTAAAGCAGCACTGTTCATGCCATCACATATTTCAGACAACTTTAGTGACTTTTAACATTTAGCGGTTAACGGATTCCACTAAACGCTATATGTTAAAATTTATAACATTTAGCGTTTAGTCATTTTTTACATTTAGCGGAAGTTTTTACATTTAGAGGACGTTTTTTTACATTTAGCGGAAGATTTTTAACATTTAGCGGAAGTGTTTACATTTAGCGGAATTTTCACATTTAGCGGTGCTACAGTTCCTCTTTAATTTTAAAAATCAAAATTAAACAGGAGAATATTCAAATGTAGGAAAACGCTGATTGTCTAAAAGTTTCCCCTAGTGAACCCTGAAAAAGTCCTAATTTAATATTTAAAAAATGACTATCAGTTTTAATCTGAAAAATGGCAACACATTTGTCATTTAAGAAAAAGGAAATGGGTTTAGCACTTCTGCGACAAGGTTTATCACAACCCGTCTTTTTTGGAGGTGTGATTTACAAACTTAGGAAGATTATCGGTCGTTATAATTATTAGTTATTTATTAATATTATTAGAAAAATTATAAACAGAGATTACGACCGAAGTATACTGTGGCGCACTACATTTTTAGTTTTAGACCCTTTTGCAGTTTGCAATTATGCTTTCCTCTTTGATTGTGCAACGACAGGACGGGCGGTGGACAACGTGTTCCTAAATCCTTTAAGGCGGGAACCGTTTGATGAATGTTTTTCGCTCCGTTTTATCGTGCCCTTAACCGCTTCCCTTTGATGCTCGGACTTCAGAGAAGTCATCGAGTATATATGAGATTAACTTCTTAGGTTTAACTTTTTATATAGTATATACATGAAAATTTCTTTGTTTTTTCTTATAACATGATGATAATGCACGTTAGACATTCTATATGATGAATGTTGTCAAAAGCTGCTAAATGAAATGAACAGCAATATTCCCTCTTTTGATTGTTCAAAAAAGACGCGTAAGCGCTATAAAACGTTTAAACCCTATTGGAATGATACTTTGGAAACTTTGTGGAACGATTTACGTAACAAAGAAAGAGAATTTCTTCAGTTTCTTGGTGATAGACATTCAAGGAATCGTCTAATAGACTCGAGAAATAGTTTGACAAAACCTTAAGGACGGCGGATAGACAATATAAACGTTCCTTATCGATCGATATTGAGGCGGCGTTCACAGATAATCTATAATCCTTTTGGGAACATATACAACATCCAGGGCCTAAACGCAAAATTAACATTCCCTAAGAAGTGTACGATGACGATGGCAACGTGAATAATAATGAAGATTATGTCTGTAATAAATGGTCAAATGACTTTCAAAACTTGTATATGATGTCAATTTTGAAAATCGGAGATATTTTAAATCAAAAACAATTTTTGGAGGATCACATGTTGGATCCATTATTTGAAGAAAATCGATCTCTCAATACGCTGATCATGCGCGAAGAGGTTGAGCGTGTTGTTAGTAGAGCCAAAGGGGGTAAAAGCATAGGAATGCACTTTTTAATTGATGTTTCGAGACTGGCATTATACCAAGCCCATGGCAAAAAGCAATGATAACACATATACCCAAACATGTTAACAATTTTAAAGTCGGCAATTTCACAGAATTCAGCGATCATGCACCTTTATCATTCACTGTAAATACTATGAATCGTACAGTTAATACTAATCCGTGTGATCGCGAATACATCTCATGTAAATGGAATGAGGCGAATAAAGAATTATTCCGTAATAGGATAATTGGCAAGTTACCGGTATTCGCATCAATTATAAATGATATGAATATTCGTGATAAAGATAGTATTAATAACGTAGTGTCGAGTTTTACCAATTTAATGACAGAGGCTGGTGACCTCTTGTTTGTAAAACAGAGAACGGTTAAGAATGGGTTTCAGTCTGTAAACTCAGACTCAAACAAATGGTTTGATGATGATTGTCGTCAGGCTAAGCAGTTATACAAAGAGGCGTTATTTTTGTTTAATACGAATAAATCAAATTTAAATAGAACTTCGCTTTCTGATAAAAAAGCGAGCTATAAAGCAATAATAAAGAAAAAAAGACGTGCATATAAATATAGACAAATGAAAGAACTGGAACAGATGCGACATTCAAAACCACGCGATTTTTGGAAACTGTTTAATAGAAAAAAGCAAAACAATACCGATATCACCCTAGATGAGTTTCATACATATTTTAAAGAATTATTAAAGGACATAAAAACCGCGAAAAATGACGAAGCTGAATCTTTTAATAATAACCATAATTTTGGTAATAATTATCCTATTTTTAATGAATTAGACATGCCTATAACTATTCCAGAAGTAGAGGCAGCGATTAAGTCGCTACGCAAGAATAAAGCCGCCGCCGGCGACAATATATTGAACGAATACTTTATATCAACCTGTGATATATTGGCGGGGCATATAACTGATATTTTCAATGCAATTTTTGATTCTGGAGTTTTTCCAGAAGAGTGGACGAAAGGATATATGATAGCATTACATAAAAAGGGAAATAAAAATATCGCAAATAATTACAGAGGCATAACCTTGGTCAGTAGTATGGGCAAACTGTTTTCAAGCATTTTAAATAAACGTATCGATAAATGGTGTGACGATAATAATAAAATATCCGATGCTCAGTTTGGATTTAGAAAAGGTAAATCTACAACACATGCTGTGTTTATATTACAAAATATCATTGAAAAAATATTAAATGCTAAAGGTAGGCTTTATTGTGCATTCATAGACCTTAAAAAGGCTTTTGACTCTATTAATAGAAATGCACTCTGGTTAAAATTGGTTACAATTGTACAAATTAGGTATTAATGGGAAAATGCTTAGAATAATTCGGTCGATGTATGATATTTATATAAGCGGACTTTCACTTGTCGATAAATCTTGGTGTAAAATTATCGACAAGTAATGCAGGGGTATACGGGGACTTGGGCCGTTATCCGTTATATATCTAATAGTATCAACACAGATAGCAGTGATATATTTAGTATAGACGAACTAAAGGTATTCATTTTATTATACGCAGACGATTCAGTGATCTTTTCTCAATCGGTAGAATCTTTACAGAGTATGTTAAATGACCTCCAAAATTATTGCAATGTTTGGGGCCTTAAAATTAACACAAGTAAGACAAAAATAATGATCTTCGAAAATGGCAGACCCTCAAATCCTGCATTTGTTTTGAATGGAATTCAGTTAGAAATAGTTTCATCATTTAAATATTTAGGAGTGGAAATCTTCAAAAACGGTAACTGGGCAAGAACCCAACAGAATTTAGCTCAGCATGCGTCATACTCTTTACATAAATTATATAATATATTTAATCAAATAACAATCCCAATCAATGAGAAGTGTAAATTATTTGACTCTCTTGTTGGGTCTATTTTAAATTATGCATGTGAAGTGTGGGGTTTCCATGAAGCTCCTAACGTAGAAATTGTTCATAATACATTTTGCAGAAACATCTTATGTGTCAGAAAATCGACAAATTTAGAAGGTTTATACGGTGAGCTAGGCCGCTACCCTTTAAAAATATACAGAAAACTGAGAATGCTTAAATACTGGGTTAAAGTGCTTACCAAACGCGATTCCTTGATTTATAAAACTTACATCATGATAAAACAAGAATGCGAACACAATAATAATCACAGGTTTAATCGCATGAACTGGGCCTGGCATATTAAGAGAGAATTAGAAAATCTTGGGTTTTCGGATATTTGGCATAGTCAACTAACAATCGATATCCCTTACGATCAAATTAAACTCAGAATTTTAGATCAATACAAGCAATCTTGGTTTGGATCTATCAATAATTCTAGCAGACTATTGACATATAGTAGATTTAAATTTAATTTTAACTATGAACAGTATTTAAGTACAATTACTACCCCTAAATTCCGAATTGCTTTAACGAAATTTAGAACATCTGCACATGCACTTGCTATCGAAACAGGTAGACATAATAATATTGAACGCAATGAAAGGGTTTGCATTTTTTGCAATATGCGAGTTATTGAGAATGAGTACCATTTTCTTCTTGTGTGCCCGTTTTACTCTGAATTAAGAACAAGATTTCTGCCTAGATATTTCTGCAGATGACCAACACTTAATAAATTAGACTATCTTATGTCAAAGCAATCTAAAAATAATTTGGAACAATTAAGTAAATATTTATATTATGCCTTTAAAAAACGCATTCAAAATAATTAATATGCATGTATCACGAAAGTGGGTGAACTTGATATAGTTGAGTGTGAGTGATATGTACATCTATGGCTAATGCTATTTAATGAACTTGAATTTATGACGATATGTTGTAATTGCAAATCTATAAAAAGAAGTGTTGTTAATATAAAACATACATATTTACTTTCCTCCAGGTAAAACGTATTATATATTGCTGACGGATATAAGTCACCATGAAAGGGAGAGACAGACTTTTGTATTTTCAGATGTATATGTAGGCTATAAACTATTGTATTGTGGTTTAATGCTGAATAAAATTATGTTATGTTATGTTTATATATAAATAGACATGTTAGTATCATTAAATACTGGCTAATTGGGTGTCAAAAGTCAAGTCATTACTAAATAGTAGTGGTTTCTTGTACGCATGGCTTGACCCAAGCTCATTAAATGCAATACATTTTGTACCTTTATACAAACAACGATTAATAGATAATTATGTCCAAAACTGGTCAACCGACCTTGAAACGAATAGAGTGCTAACTCTTTACAAATATGTTAAACATCATTTTGAATATGACAATTATCTAGATGTATTGCATACCAGGCGCGATCGCAGTGTGGTAACCAGATTATGCTTGTCCTCTCATAGTTTAAGGATCGAGACAGGGAGGTATTCTCGTGAAAGGTTAGAAAGACATGAACGGATATGTCCAATATGTAACACTAATGATATTCATAACTTTCACATGACATCATCAAAATAAATTGACCAATCAGTAATCAATACAATAAAACACCTCCACATTCTGGTAGGGGGTAAACTCGGTGTTTATCGTTGGTGCTCAACTGACTTTAGCCCTTTATAAAACTAGTTTATAGTGATAATTATATTAAAAGCTTTGTTTTTTGTGTACATCTATGTATCTTCTTTTGGTGTTGTCGATTTTAAAACAGCAATATGGATACATTTAATTTAAATCATGGTCTAATGTTTTCATTTTTCATATAGAATTTGGGGATAAAGTCCGAGTAAACCCCTTTATTTTCACCTACTGAATATCTCAACCTACCGGAAGTTGACGAGATGTGAAAGTTATGAATAGAGGACGAGTTTCATTTTGCGTTAATATGTCCTGTTTATAATACAATCAGAAGTAAATATATAAAACGATATTATAGCCATAGGCCTAGTATGTTTAAATTCATTGCTCTCCTTCAGTCAACAAACAAAAAAGATGTTATCAATTTTAGCAAATACATCTCAGAAGCTTTCTCTTTAAGACGTACCATGATAAATAACTTATAATCTCGTTCATCCTCACTATAATACAATTGTTCTATTGTACTTTATTAGATATTAGATTTTGATTCCTATATATATATATTATTTTTTTTCTCCATGATATATTTCCTTTTTTTCTTCTTTATTTTTCCATATTAATGCATAAATTGATGAACCTGTACTAATCTTGTTATTGTGGTCAACTTATATTTGTAAAATGTATGTTTATATGATGAAAAACTATGTAATAGTTTGAGTCAATACAATTTCTTCTTCTTCTTCTTCATGTTACTAAAGATAGACAAATACCTTTGTACTATCGTGGCATCAGCTTGATATCTGTAGTACGTACGCTCTATTGAGCAGTGCTAAACAACAGACTTTTAAAGTATCTTGAAGATGAAGGTAAACTAGCCGAGATTCGCCCAAAGCGGTCGTGCGAAGAGTACGTTTATTCAAAATAAACTTTCAAAAAAAAAAAAAGGAATTTTATCAATAGAAATGTTCTACTATACAAATTATTATCAAATGGCATTAACGGTAAATTGTATAATTCGTTAAAAGTCCTGTTATCTGATATCTCCTCATGTGTTAAATTGAACGGCTTTCTATCTGACTGGTTCCCTGCACTGTCTGCGGTACGTCAGGGTGACAGTAGCTCGCCGACAGTCTTCGCATATTTTATCAATGACCTTACTGATGGGCTGAATTCACTTAACATACGTATCAGATTTGATGATAAAAATGTTTGTTATTTACTGTATGCAGACGATATTTTATTACTTTCTGAAAATGAATATGATATGAGAAAATGATTGACTTTATCCATGAGTTGTGTCGTAAATGGCGTCTAATGATTAATTACTCTAAATCAAATGCATTTTAGAAACAAAGGCAAACCTCGCAGTGAATTTGAATTCAAAGTGTTGAATATACGTCCGTCTATAGATACCTTGGAGTGCATCTATATGAACATTTTGATTTTTTACAGGCTGCAGAAATACTGTCAAAAACGGGCGGTAGAGCATTAGGGGCTATTATTTCAAAAATATAGAACCACAAAGATGTTGGTTATGAAACGTATACTAAGTTATATAACTCATGTGTGGTACCCGTTCTGGATTATTGTTCCTCTGTATGGGGTTTCAAAAGTTTCAATAAAATTCACATGATTCAAAATCGAACTATTCGATATTTTTTGGGTGTGCATAGATTGTGTCCAAATTTAGCGTTTACTGGCGATAAGTGTTGGGTAATCTCTAGGCATAGGCGTTGGGTCACCATGTTACGATTGTGGAATCGTCTTGTAAATATGAATAATGCTAGACTCACCAAAGTCATATTTGAATATGATTTTAACTGTAATGGTAATATGTGGTGTTCAGAAATCAAGAATATCTTAGAGCAAGTGAACCTGCTACATTATTTTCATTCCAAGACTCCCGTTGTTTTAAATGAAATCGAGGTGTGTTTGTTAAGAAAATATAACATAGACTGGACTGTAAAAATACAAATTGTCCCAAAATTACGAACTTATATTCAGTTTAAACACGAATATAAAGCCGAATCATATGTATTGTCTAGTTTAACAAAGAATGAGAGATCAAACTTATCACAGTTTAGATGTGGAATCTTACCTCTAAGAGTAGAGACTGGGAGATATGTTGGTCAATGTACAGATAGGAAATGTATAATATATTTTCAAAATGATATAGAAGATGAAATACATTTTTTTGTCAGAATGTTCGAAATATGAAGACCTTAGGCAACATTTTTTAATTAAGGCTTATGAGGCACGGAGTGATTTTCACTCTTTATCAGACTTACACAAAGTAGCATACGTGCTTAACAATCATGGTATGTGCTATGTTACGCATAAAACTGTATCTTTACAACTGAACAAATATATTACCACAATGTAAATGTTATGTGTTGTATACGTACACCATTTCATTGTACACATGTAGTGTTTCCAGTGTGTGTGTGTGTGTGTGTGTGTGTGTGTGTGTGTGTCCGTATATACAAATGAGCGTAGTTGCGTGCGTGCGTACGTATGAATATGTGTGTGTATATGAGCATGTACGTAAGTTATATATTTAAAACGCGTATATACTTTTTATCTATGAAAAAGACGCAAAAAACAGCATGCTTGTTTAGAGTTTACTGGTAATTCTGTATACTCGTCATACACCGTATAATTACAGAGTTTAAACTTAATATATTTTCACTAAACAATATATAGCTGTAATGTGTGTGTATGTCCATTTAAATTGACGTTTAGGCCCAATGCGGCCGGGTGTTGTTATATGACTTTAATTTTAATGTTTGTACATAACCCAATGTCACTATAATAAAACATTCTTGTCTTATCTTATCTTATTTTATCTTATAACATTATCTATGCTTTCTCACATGCTAGGGGTTAACTCGGCGGGAATTATTTTTATTTACATTGCCCTGTTGTTTAGGGATGACGACAGGGTAAGAGTGAGGTTTGGTGCACCCATGAATCGGGTTAAACTCCACGGTAGTCCGTTTTGCCAATGACCGTTCTAAGGCGGTACCCCTGTTGTCAATCCTTATATGTGTGTGGTGTGCTTTTTTACTGAATGTGTTTGTGGTGTACTTTTTGAATCACCTCTGCGTTGTAATACTTGTTGGAGTGCCTGTATTCTGTGAATGCTACTCTTTCTGTTGGACTTATAACCTTTTCTTAGAAATGTAGTTTCACAGAACACAGTCAACCAAAACCACGCATTAAAGCAACACTTACAATGTTAATAAGAAGCAAGGAACGTGACATCACAAACACAAACGGGTTTACAATAGGGTTACCGCCTTCGAACATTCAGTGCAAAAAGGCCGCTGCGGTTTTAAACTTGGTTCTAGAGTATACCAAACCTCACTCTTATTCTATTGTCATCCCAACGTCAACACGAGTTTATATTCTCCAACAAAAAGGCAGCATTTATAGTCAATATAAGTATAACACATAGATGATCATGTATATATAAAAAACATATAAAGCCAGAAATAAAGTACTCAGTGGCTTGCCAGAAGCCAGAGCAATAAGACGCTACCTTCCTTTGAGGATTCGGGTACACATCATCATAGGATCCACAATATATCCGGTCACTGGTCAAAAACACATGAAGTACTCCCATAAATAATAAATAAGGTTCAATTAGGATACACAACACTTTTAAAATTGTAAGACAAATCAAATATATACTAGAAGATACAAAACAAAGAAATTATGTAGGCGTTAATTTTACTCTGATAAATGGAAACACGTCGCCTAGACTACAAATCAGTAGTGTTATTATTTACTGGTCCTTTGGGATCATCAAGCCCATTCTGTGTTGCTTTAAAGTAGAATATCGCTTAAACCGAGTCTGGTACTTTTCTCTCTGGTTTGTGTTTGTTGCTTCCAATGGATCACCTTTTCAGTATTTATTGTATTGCTTTTGTGTAGAGATTATTATGTTTTAAATTCCACTCATTATATGGAGGAAAACTGGGGTATAAAACAGTTGAAATTATAAGAAAATAAATACTTTGGTGAAGCAAATAATAAGAATAAGTAGTAAACGCTGAATTATGGTTTTAATTTTATAACTGATACAATAAATAAAAAATGCGGAAAAAACACATATTTATAAGTCGGACACACTGACAGACGAAATGGTTTGCATTTTATAACTTATATAATAAATTAAAAAATACGGGAAAGGGCAAACTACTTTTAAATCGGACACACTAACAGATAAAACAAACTATAAACACAGTTTCGTCAATAGAGCACTTTTGTAAACCATATGCATATGTAATAAAGT